>NW_026845477.1:1818737-1829529 GCF_025583915.1 Anolis sagrei ordinatus | reverse complement strand
CTTCCTTCCTTTCTGTCCTTTCTTTCCTTCCTTTTAGTCTTTCCTTTTCTCTCTCCTTCCTTTCTTCCTTCCTTCCCTTCCCTTCTTTATAGTCTTTCCTGCTTTCCTTCCTTCCTTCATTCATTCATTCTTTTCTTTTCTTCTTTCTGCCCTTCCTTCCCTTCCTTTTAGTCTTTCTTTCTCTCCTTCCTTCCTTCCTTCCTTCCTTCCTTCCTTCCTTCCTTCCTTCCTTCCTTCCTTCCTTCCTTTTTTTCTTTCTGTCCTTCATTCCCTTTTAGTCTTTCCTTCTCTTTCTTTCTTTCTTTCTTTCTGTCCTTCCTTCCTTCCCTTCCTTTTAGTCCTTCCTTCCTTCCTTCCTTTCTGTCCTTTCTTTCCTTCCTTTTAGTCTTTCCTTTTCTCTCTCCTTCCTTTCTTCCTTCCTTCCCTTCCCTTCTTTATAGTCTTTCCTGCTTTCCTTCCTTCCTTCCTTCATTCATTCTTTTCTTTTCTTCTTTCTGCCCTTCCTTCCCTTCCTTTTAGTCTTTCTTTCTCTCCTTCCTTCCTTCCTTCCTTCCTTCCTTCCTTCCTTCCTTCCTTCCTTCCTTCCTTCCTTCCTTCCTTTTTTTTCTTTCATTCTCTCCTTCCTTCCTTCTCTTCCTTTTCTCCCCACTACATTTTCTTTCCCTTCTCTTTCTCTTCTTTCTTTCTTTCTTTCTGTCCTTCCTTCCCTTCCTTTTAGTCCTTCCTTCCTTCCTTCCTGTCCTTTCTTTCCTTCCTTTTAGTCTTTCCTTTTCTCTCTCCTTCCTTTCTTCCTTCCTTCCCTTCCCTTCTTTATAGTCTTTCCTGCTTTCCTTCCTTCCTTCATTCATTCATTCTTTTCTTTTCTTCTTTCTGCCCTTCCTTCCCTTCCTTTTAGTCTTTCTTTCTCTCCTTCCTTCCTTCCTTCCTTCCTTCCTTCCTTTTTTTCTTTCTGTCCTTCATTCCCTTTTAGTCTTTCCTTCTCTTTCTTTCTTTCTTTCTTTCTGTCCTTCCTTCCTTCCCTTCCTTTTAGTCCTTCCTTCCTTCCTTCCTTTCTGTCCTTTCTTTCCTTCCTTTTAGTCTTTCCTTTTCTCTCTCCTTCCTTTCTTCCTTCCTTCCCTTCCCTTCTTTATAGTCTTTCCTGCTTTCCTTCCTTCCTTCATTCATTCATTCTTTTCTTTTCTTCTTTCTGCCCTTCCTTCCCTTCCTTTTAGTCTTTCTTTCTCTCCTTCCTTCCTTCCTTCCTTCCTTCCTTCCTTCCTTCCTTCCTTCCTTCCTTTTTTTCTTTCTGTCCTTCATTCCCTTTTAGTCTTTCCTTCTCTTTCTTTCTTTCTTTCTTTCTGTCCTTCCTTCCTTCCCTTCCTTTTAGTCCTTCCTTCCTTCCTTCCTTTCTGTCCTTTCTTTCCTTCCTTTTAGTCTTTCCTTTTCTCTCTCCTTCCTTTCTTCCTTCCTTCCCTTCCCTTCTTTATAGTCTTTCCTGCTTTCCTTCCTTCCTTCATTCATTCATTCTTTTCTTTTCTTCTTTCTGCCCTTCCTTCCCTTCCTTTTAGTCTTTCTTTCTCTCCTTCCTTCCTTCCTTCCTTCCTTCCTTCCTTCCTTCCTTCCTTCCTTCCTTCTTCCTTCCTTTTTTTCTTTCTATCTTTTACTTCCTTCCTTCCTTTTTTCTTTCTTCCTTTTAGTCCTTCCTTCCTTCCTTCCTTTCTGTCCTTTCTTTCCTTCCTTTTAGTCTTTCCTTTTCTCTCTCCTTCCTTTCTTCCTTCCTTCCCTTCCCTTCTTTATAGTCTTTCCTGCTTTCCTTCCTTCCTTCATTCATTCATTCTTTTCTTTTCTTCTTTCTGCCCTTCCTTCCCTTCCTTTTAGTCTTTCTTTCTCTCCTTCCTTCCTTCCTTCCTTCCTTCCTTCCTTCCTTCCTTCTTCCTTCCTTCCTTCCTTCCTTCCTTCCTTCCTTCCTTTCTTTCTGTCCTTCCTAGGCAAACATTCAATGCCTTTTACACAGTGAACACAATGGCATACAAAGGCCTTCCCTTTCCATCTCTGGCGTCTGGAGGCAATGCTCAACTCCAGCCATGGGGAGGTGCTCTTGTTCCATTTCCCATGCCGAGGAGCCTGCTGCCTATAGACATCTCCAATCAGTTGCTGGCATGTCTGCATGGGGTGCCCTCTTACCTTCCCCCTGAGCCAACACCTAGTGGTCCATGCCTTGGTCACTTCTAGATTGGACTACTGTAATGCGCTCTACGTGGGGCTGCCCTTGAAAACGGCTCGGAAATTCCAACTGGTGCAACGGTCGGCGGCCAGCCTTACAGAGAGAGGTCAACCCTCCTGTTTAAGGAGCTCCATTGGCTGCTGTTCATTTTCCGATCCCAATTCAAGGTGCAGGCGCTCACCTACAAAGCCCTAAACGGTTTGGGACCTGCCTACCTGCATGACCGCATCTCCACATACGAACCCACACGTTCCCTTCAATCATCTGGAGAGGCCCTGCTCTCGATCCCACCGGCGTCGCAAGCGCGTCTGGTGGGGACGAGGGACAGGGCCTTCTCTGTGGTGGCCCCCCGACTCTGGAACTCTCTCCCCAAGGACATCAGACAAGCCCCAATGCTGGCAATCTTTAGGAAGAGCTTGAAGACGTGGCTGTTCCAGTGTGCCTTTCCAGAATAGGAAACTCCTGGCATCATGTCCCAAATGCACCTTGTCAGAGATTTAGGATTGTCTGCACATTGCACTTACCTCCAAAAACCTCTACATACCTCCTGTCAAGTCCAGCACTTTTTAAATTTTGTCTCTTACATTTGGCCCGGCCTTAGGTTTTAAATGCGTCGTGGTGTTATTGTTTTTAGTGTGTTATTGTTTTGCTTGATGTTTTATTATTTGCTTTATGAGTTTTACTGTTGTATTTGTATGCTGTTGTTTTGTTGGTGGCCTTGGCCTTTGCAAGCCGCATCGAGTCCTTCGGGAGATTTTGCTAAATAATAATAATAATAATAATAATAATAATACTCATATTGCATACTTTTGAATTGCTAGGTTAGCAGAAGCTAGGGCTCACAGCTGGGAGCTCACCCTGACCCGCAGCTTTGAACTGCCAACCCTCCGGTCAGCAGTTTAACCTGCTGCACTACCACGGCCCTGACTGCATGTAGTACAACAGTTATAAACATTTTAAAGCCTGTTCTGAGATCTTGTTCCTCTCTCCTTCTCGCCTTGAGAACACTCTTTCTTTCCATCTCTGAGCATAAACCATTCTCGCTCCAATTGTCAAATATTGCAATCATCTTCCAAACTTTTGAGTAATTGGTAGAAGTGTGGCATAAGGCCAAGCTCAAACATACAAATGCAGGGAACACCCAACCCAAGCTCTCCTGACAGATGGCCATCCAGCCTTGTTGGAACCCTTCCTTCAAAAAGGAGTCACCACCACGTGCTTCATATTCCACTAGAGTTGAGGGCATCCTAAAGACCATCCAATCCAACTCCCTTCGGTCAAACAGGAAGACACAATCCAAGATCTGTCCATGCTCGTTCTACACTGTAGAAGAGATGCACTTTGTCTCCACTTGAACATGCTGTGGGATTATGGGAGTTGTAGTTTAGTGGAGCACCAGCACTCCATGTCTGCATGGGCCGCCCCTTTACCTTCCCGCTCAGGTGGCAACTATTGATATTGTTGTGGTTCAGCGTGATTCTGGGCCTGATATGTTCTCTGATGATGAGGATGATGGGATTCAGATTCCTGGCTCTTTTTCTGTGTCTCAGATCCCTGGGCCTGCTTCTAGGTCTTTTTCTGAGGCTCCCACAGACAGTGCAGAGTCAGAAGAAAGAGGAAATGAATGCTAACGAAGTAGATAGTGAACAGGTGGAGAGGCCTTTGCCTTCCCACGCTGATAGTGAAAGTGCAGAAAGCCTTGATAGTGACCTAACCCAGCAAGCCCGTCTTGATTTGCGGGTCAGGCGGAGTTCTTGCCTAGCCAGCAGACAAGAAGCCAGCTCGGGGAAAGGTCATCGCAATGCTTTCATGTTGGTGAGAGTATAATGTTTTCATGTTAGCAAAAGGTATTTAGGCTTCTTGCATACGAAGGGAAAGTGTCAGTTCAACGTAGCTTGTTAGCCTGAAAACTTCATGGAATAGCACGCTTGGGATTTCTTGCATTGTGATTCTTGGGGCAGTTGTTTCACTGCTTGTACCATGGACTCTGTTTTGAACCTTGCCTATAGGATTGTGCCTCTTGTTTTTACCTGAAGATCTTTGGAACTATATTCTGCATTTAACCTAAATCTTTGGAACTTTGCAATGCTTATTCTTTATTTTGACTTGGACTATTTCCTCAATAAACTATAAAACTACAGTTTTTGTGTGATAGTGTTTGGAAGCAAGGCAAAGTTTACTCTGAGTTGCAACAGATATACTCATATTGCATGCTTTTGAATTGCTAGTTTGGCAGAAGCTATGGCTAACAGTTGAGAGGTCACCCCAACCCGTGGCTTTGAACTGCCAACCCTCCAGTCAGCAGATTTCCTGCAGCTAGTGGCGTAGCCTGCTGCACTTCCACGGTCCTGACTGCATGTAGTACAACAGTTAAAAACATTTTAAAGCCTGTTCTGCGATCTTGTTCCTCTCTCCTTCTCGCCTTGAGAGCAGTCTTTCCTTCCATCTCTGAGCATAAACCATTCTCGCTCCAATTGTCAAATATTGCAATCATCTTCCAAACTTTTGAGTAATTGGTAGAAGTGTGGCATAAGACCAAGCTCAAACATACAAGTGCAGGGAACACCCAACCAAAGCTCTCCCGACAGATGGCCATCCAGCCTTGTTGGAAAGGAGTCGCCACCAGGTGCTTCATATTCCACTAGCGTTGAGGGCATCCTAAAGACCATCCAGTCCAACTCCCTTCGGTCAAACAGGAAGACACAATTCAAGATCTGTCCATGCTTGTTCTACACTGTAGAAGTGTTGCACTTTGTCCCCACTTGAACATGCTGTGGGATTATGGGAGTTGTAGTTTAGTGGGGCACCAGCACTCCCTGGCAGGGAAGGCTCAAAATCCTGCAAATCTACAACCTAATGATTCCATAGCACTCAGCCACGGCACTGAAAGGGGTGCCAAAGCCATCTGAAGAGCTGCCCCTGTGCCTGCCTCGGGTGGCTCAGCCTCTTGGGTCGGCGCCAACCCTCGCCCCCGTCTGCACTGCCTGTTCCAGCAGAGACGCTCCTTTCCAGTGACAGTGGGGCGGGTGGATGGATGGCCCGGCCCTCCCTCTGGGGCCCTGCAGCATGGAGTCACTAGCCTGGATGGCGCCTTGACGCCTGGCAGAAAGGGGGCTGGACTGGATGACCTTTGGGAGTCCCTTCCAACTCCGGAATTGTGTGATTCTGTGCAATTTCTTAGGGGGGGGGGCTTCTCTTGATGAATATATAGCAGATATGGGCCAACTTTGGCCCTCCCTCCAGGTGTTTTGGACTTCAACTCTCACAATTCCTAGGAATTTGGCCCATGCCTAATAAATAATATTCTTGTCACCCTGCTGGTCTTAGATTTTGCTGTCTCAATATTTCATCTTCCATTTCTACATATTAGTTTTTGTATAAATGATACAAAGGAGGCTGGATGGCCATCTGTTGGGAGGGCTTGGTGTTCCTGCCTGGCTGAAGGGGGTTGGGTTGGGTGGCCCTTGGGGGTCCCTTCCAGTCCAAGATCCTATGATCCAGAATGGGCAAGCTAGCCCTGCATTGATATACAAAGAAGGCTGCAGAGGCATCTGTCAGGAGGGCTTGTTGTTCCCTACTCACTGAAGGGGGTTGGATTGGATGGCCCTTGAGGGTCCCTTCCAGTCCAAGATCATATGATGCAGAATGGTCAAGCTGGCCTTGCATTGATATACAAAGGAGGCTGCAGGGGCATCTGTCAGGAAGGCTTGTTCCCTCCTCGCTGAAGGGGGTTGGATTGGATGACCCTTGGGGGTCCCTTCCATGCTCAGGATCCTATGATGCAGAATGGGCACGCTGGTCTTGCATTGATATACAAAGCAGGCTGCAGGGCCATCTGTCAGGAGGGCTTGTTGTTCCCTACTCACTGAAGGGGGTTGGATTGGATGGCCCTTGGGTGTCCCTTCCAGTCCAAGATCCTATGATCCAGAATGGGCACGCTGGCCTTGCATGGATAACTGAAGCCTAGAATCACAGTCCTAGGATTGGGGGAGACCCCTTCCCCCTATGGCAAGCGCTGGGCCCAGCCAGGTGTGGGAGTGGCCTGGGAAGACCTCTGTTTCACCTTGGACAGGTAGCAGGAAGGAAGGAAGGAAGGAAGGAAGGAAGGAAGGAAGGAAGGAAGGGAAGCCATTCCCAGGTGGGCAGGGAACATTTTTATCGATATGTTTTCCCCCAAATTTATTGCTGTATCATACACTAGCTGTACCTGCTACATATTGCTGTGGCCAACCTTCTCTCCCTCTCCCTCTCCTTCCTTCCTTCCTTCCTTCCTTCCTTCCTTCCTTCCTTCCTTCTTCCTTCCTTCCTTCCTTTCTTTCTTTCTTTCTTTCTTTCTTTCTTTCTGTCCTTCCTTCCCTTTTAGTCTTTCCTTCTCCTTCCTTCCTTCCTTCCTTCCTTCCTTCCTTCCTTCCTTCCTTCCTTCCTTCCTTCCTTCCTTTCTGTCCTTCCTTTTAGTCTTTCCTTCTCCTTCCTTCCTTCCTTTCTTTCTTCCCTTCCTTTTTGTCTTTCTTTCTTTCTTTCTTTCTTCTTTTCTTTCTTTCTTTCTTTCTGTCTTCCTTCCCTTCCTTTTTTTCTTTCCTCTCCTTCCTTCCTTCCTTCCTTTATTCATTCTTTTCTTTTCTTCTTTCTGCTTTCCTTCCTTCCTTCCCTTCCTTTTAGTCTTTCTTTCTCTCCTTCCTTCCTTCCTTCTTCCTTCTTCCTTCCTTCCTTCCTTCCTTCCTTCCTTTCTTTCTTTCTTTCTGTCTTCCTTCCCTTTTTATTTCCTTCTCCTCCTTCCTTCTTTCCTTCCTTCCTTCCTTCCTTTCCTTTCTTTCCTTCCTTCCTTTCTCTTTTCTTTCTTTCCCTCCTTTTTTCTTTCCTTCTCTCCCTTTCTCTTTCTTCTTCCTTTCTTTCTTTCTTTTCTTCTTTCCTTCCTTCCTTCCTTCCTTTTTCTGCCTTCCTTCCTTTTCCTTCCTTCCTCCCTTTCCTTTTTCTTCTTTCTCTCCTTCCTTCCTTCCTTTCTTCCCTTCCTTCCTTCCTTCCTTTCTTTTTTCTTTCTTCTGTCCTTCCTTCCCTTCCTTTTGTCTCCTTCCTTCCTTCCCTCCCTCCCCTTCCTCCTTCCTTTGTCTTTCCTCCTCTCCTTCTTTTTTCTTCCTTCCCTTCCCTCCTTTTCTTTCCTTCCTTCTCTTCCTCTTCCTCTCCCTCCTTCCTCCCTTTTCTTTCCCTTCCTCTTTCTCCCTTTTCTTTCCCTTCTTCCATCTTGGATCGCAACTCCCAGCAGTCCTCTGATCTACTACCTATCTATCTCTATCTAATCCATCTATCTGGAGGATTTCTGGGAGTTGCAGTCCAGGAATAGGAAATTGGAAGTATGCAGGGATAGGGATGCTCTCAAAGAAATCCAAGGAGAAGAAAGTTTGCATCTTGGAAGCAGTGCATTGGGATCATGCTCCTCTCCTAAAGATTTTAATGAAGAAAATAATAATAATATTTGCTTGAAGTCTCTTGGCGAGCTTGCTTGTGTGTGTGTGTGTGTGTGTGTGTGTTGTGGTTTGACAATACCAGGAGCAGGGGAAATGTCATCGGGGTGACAACCCCCCCCCCATTATTGGGGAGCCTTGCTTATGCCCTTCTCTTTCTTTTCTCCCTAGGCCCCCCTCACCATGGAGACCCCCATCACTGGAGCTACACAGGTGAAGACCCCGCACCCTATGGTCCTGTTGGTTTTCCCAATCCCCCCCACTGACCCCCCTCAATTTGAGTGTGCCCTCTTCCTGCAGACAAGGCCAATTGGAGCTCCGCCTTCCCTTTTTGTGGGGGGCACCTGCAGTCCCCCATCGACATTGAAACCAGCGCGGCCATCTTCAGCCCCCAGCTGACCCCCATCCTGTTGTCCGGCTACGACCTGCCATCAAAAATGAGAGAACTGGTTAAATAGAAGTTGAAAAGATGAGTTGGGTGTGTGTGTGTGTGTGTGTGTATGTTCTTCTTCCATGACTCTCCTTGTTCCCTCTTGCTCTTTGTAAATACTGTCTATACCAGTGGTTCTCAACCTGGGGGTCGCGACCCCCAGGGGGGTCGCCTGGCCATTTCGGAGGGGTCGCGAGGCCACCTCCATTGGCCCCGCCCCAAGGGCGTGGGCCAGGTGAGGGCTCCTTCACGCGAGGCCTGGCCTCGTGCAAATCCTGCCTCGCTTGCCTCATGCTCTCGCCATCCAAGGCAGGCGAGGTTGGGGGTCACCACAACATGAGGAACATATTTAGTGGTCCCGGTGTTAGAAAGGCTGAGAACCACTGGTCTATACTCGAGTATAAGCCTAGTTTTTCAACCCTTGTTTTAGGCTGAAAAAGTCCCCTCGGCTTATACTCGAGTCAAGGTTATTTATTATTTTACTCTGTCATTATTATTATTATTATTATTATTATTATTATTATTATTGCATTTATTATTTTACTCTATTTATTATTATTATAGTTATCATTTTACTTTATTATTACATTTATTATTTTATTTTATAAGTATTATCATTAAATCTATCATTTTACTCTATGGTTATTATATTTATTATTTCACTATTCTTATTATTTTATTTTACTGTCATTATTATTGGAAGGATATGTAAGCACATTTAAATTGAAGAAGGTTAGGGCAGACTTATCGTAAATTACAATTTTAATTAAATATTCGAAAACATTTAACCTACTGATGCCTCAATTAATGTGATTTTATTGGTATCTGTTTTCGTTTTGAAATGTACCAGTAGCTACTGAATTTCTCACCCTCCGTTTTCCCAGTTTTTGTTGTAAAATTAAGTAGCTCAGCTTATATTCAGGTCGGCTTATGCTCTTTGCAAATATGTTTAAGAAGGAAGACAAATGCAGAGGCTGGGTGGCCATCTGCCAGGACAGTTTTGATTGTGTTTTCCTGAATGGCAGAAGAGGACTTAGACTGGATAGCCCTTGGGGTCTCTTCTAACTCTGGGGTTCTATGAAAAGGCTAAGCCTGCCATGGGGCTGTGTGGGGGTCTTCACCTGCCCCCTCCCCTTCCTCCTATTGCGCCAGGAATGGCTTTTAACTGGGATTTTTATCATTTGTCCCCATTTTATTTCCGGCATCTTGGAGGCTATGTTCAACTCTGGCCATTGGGGTGGGGGTACTATCGCTCCATCTTCCATGCCGAGGAGCATTCCTCTGGTCGATGTCCTTAAGGATGCCTTTATTGCCTTCCCACTAAAAGCAGTACCTATTTTATCTACTCGCATTTCTGCTTTTGACCTGCTAGGTGGGCAGGTGAGCTCCGGAGGCAGCGCTGATGGAATCGTTCCAGGAGTTGCATGTGATGTCTGTAGACAGTCCACGTTTCGCAGGCATAGAGCAGGGTTGGGAGGACAATGGCTTTATAGACAAGCACCTTGGTATCCCTACGGATGTCCCGGTCCTCAAACACTCTCTGCTTCATTCGGAAAAATGCTGCACTCGCAGAGCTCAGGCGGTGTTGTATTTCAGTGTTAATGTTGACTTTGGTGGAGAGGTGGCTGCCAAGGGAGCAGAAATGGTCCACAATTTCTAATGTGACACAATTGAGCTGTATCTCTGGCATTGGAGATGGATTGGCTGGTGACTGCTGGAACAGCACTTTGGTTTTCTCGAGTTCCATGACAGGCCGAGCTTCTCGTATGCTTCTGCAAGGTGTTTAGAGTGGCTTGTAGTCTTCTTCTGAATGCGCACAGATGACATTGTCATCAGCATACTGGCCACAATTCAAGAGAGATATTGACAAGCTGGAATGTGTACAGAGGAGGGCGACTAAAATGATCAAGGGTCTGGAGAACAAGCCCTATGAGGAGCGGCTTAAGGAGCTGGGCATGTTTAGCCTGAAGAAGAGAAGGCTGAGAGGAGATATGATAGCCATGTATAAATATGTGAGAGGAAGCCACAGGGAGGAGGAGGAAGCAAGCTTGTTTTCTGCTTCCCTGGAGACTAGGACGCAATGGAACAATGGCTTCAAACTACAAGAGAGGAGATTCCATCTGAACATGAGGAAGAACTTCCTGACTGTGAGAGCCGTTCAGCAGTGGAACTCTCTGCCCCGGCGCGAGTGTGGTGGAGGCTCCTTCTTTGGAAGCTTTTAAACAGAGGCTGGATGACCATCTGTCAGGGGTGATTTGAATGCAATATTCCTGCTTCTTGGCAGAATGGGGTTGGACTGGATGGCCCAGGAGGTCTCTTCCAACTCTAGGATTCTAGGATTCTATGATTCTCTCCCCCTCCCCTTGCAGTTGTGCTGGACCTGCCAAGGAACCTGTCTGTGTCTGGTGGGGGCTTCCCTTTCCCGTACCAGGCGGCCCAGCTTCACCTGCACTGGGGGTCCCAGCCCGGCCTGGGGGGCTCCGAACACACCGTGGATGGGCACCGCTTCGCCGGAGAGGTCAGTCCCCCTTTCACACTGGTCTCACTGATATACACAAGCCATTTCAACGAGGGAAGGTGGAATGTGACATTTCAGACCCCAAACCTTTGGCCAGGTTACAGAGAGACCTAGTGGTTCAACTCTCTGCAGGCCTACATATATATTCACACGTACACACACACACCCTGCTTGCTAGGATC
>NW_026845477.1:1784012-1818637 GCF_025583915.1 Anolis sagrei ordinatus | reverse complement strand
CTTGCCATAGGGGGAAGGGGTCTCCCCCAATCCTAGGACTGTGATTCTAGGCTTCAGTTATCCATGCAAGGCCAGCGTGCCCATTCTGGATCATAGGATCTTGGACTGGAAGGGACACCCAAGGGCCATCCAATCCAACCCCCTTCAGTGAGTAGGGAACAACAAGCCCTCCTGACAGATGGCCCTGCAGCCTGCTTTGTATATCAATGCAAGACCAGCGTGCCCATTCTGCATCATAGGATCCTGAGCATGGAAGGGACCCCCAAGGGTCATCCAATCCAACCCCCTTCAGCGAGGAGGGAACAAGCCTTCCTGACAGATGCCCCTGCAGCCTCCTTTGTATATCAATGCAAGGCCAGCTTGACCATTCTGCATCATATGATCTTGGACTGGAAGGGACCCTCAAGGGCCATCCAATCCAACCCCCTTCAGTGAGTAGGGAACAACAAGCCCTCCTGACAGATGCCTCTGCAGCCTTCTTTGTATATCAATGCAGGGCTAGCTTGCCCATTCTGGATCATAGGATCTTGGACTGGAAGGGACCCCCAAGGGCCACCCAACCCAACCCCCTTCAGCCAGGCAGGAACACCAAGCCCTCCCAACAGATGGCCATCCAGCCTCCTTTGTATCATTTATACAAAAACTAATATGTAGAAATGGAAGATGAAATATTGAGACAGCAAAATCTAAGACCAGCAGGGTGACAAGAATATTATTTATTAGGCATGGGCCAAATTCCTAGGAATTGTGAGAGTTGAAGTCCAAAACACCTGGAGGGAGGGCCAAAGTTGGCCCATATCTGCTATATATTCATCAAGAGAAGCCCCCCCCCCTAAGAAATTGCACAGAATCACACAATTCCGGAGTTGGAAGGGACTCCCAAAGGTCATCCAGTCCAGCCCCCTTTCTGCCAGGCGTCAAGGCGCCATCCAGGCTAGTGACTCCATGCTGCAGGGCCCCAGAGGGAGGGCCGGGCCATCCATCCACCCGCCCCACTGTCACTGGAAAGGAGCGTCTCTGCTGGAACAGGCAGTGCAGACGGGGGCGAGGGTTGGCGCCGACCCAAGAGGCTGAGCCACCCGAGGCAGGCACAGGGGCAGCTCTTCAGATGGCTTTGGCACCCCTTTCAGTGCCGTGGCTGAGTGCTATGGAATCATTAGGTTGTAGATTTGCAGGATTTTGAGCCTTCCCTGCCAGGGAGTGCTGGTGCCCCACTAAACTACAACTCCCATAATCCCACAGCATGTTCAAGTGGGGACAAAGTGCAACACTTCTACAGTGTAGAACAAGCATGGACAGATCTTGAATTGTGTCTTCCTGTTTGACCGAAGGGAGTTGGACTGGATGGTCTTTAGGATGCCCTCAACGCTAGTGGAATATGAAGCACCTGGTGGCGACTCCTTTCCAACAAGGCTGGATGGCCATCTGTCGGGAGAGCTTTGGTTGGGTGTTCCCTGCACTTGTATGTTTGAGCTTGGTCTTATGCCACACTTCTACCAATTACTCAAAAGTTTGGAAGATGATTGCAATATTTGACAATTGGAGCGAGAATGGTTTATGCTCAGAGATGGAAGGAAAGACTGCTCTCAAGGCGAGAAGGAGAGAGGAACAAGATCGCAGAACAGGCTTTAAAATGTTTTTAACTGTTGTACTACATGCAGTCAGGACCGTGGAAGTGCAGCAGGCTACGCCACTAGCTGCAGGAAATCTGCTGACTGGAGGGTTGGCAGTTCAAAGCCACGGGTTGGGGTGACCTCTCAACTGTTAGCCATAGCTTCTGCCAAACTAGCAATTCAAAAGCATGCAATATGAGTATATCTGTTGCAACTCAGAGTAAACTTTGCCTTGCTTCCAAACACTATCACACAAAAACTGTAGTTTTATAGTTTATTGAGGAAATAGTCCAAGTCAAAATAAAGAATAAGCATTGCAAAGTTCCAAATATTATGATTAAATGCAGAATATAGTTCCAAAGATCTTCAGGTAAAAACAAGAGGCACAATCCTATAGGCAAGGTTCAAAACAGAGTCCATGGTACAAGCAGTGAAACAACTGCCCCAAGAATCACAATGCAAGAAATCCCAAGCGTGCTATTCCATGAAGTTTTCAGGCTAACAAGCTACGTTGAACTGACACTTTCCCTTCGTATGCAAGAAGCCTAAATACCTTTTGCTAACATGAAAACATTATACTCTCACCAACATGAAAGCATTGCGATGACCTTTCCCTGAGCTGGCTTCTTGTCTGCTGGCTAGGCAAGAACTCCGCCTGACCCGCAAATCAAGACGGGCTTGCTGGGTTAGGTCACTATCAAGGCTTTCTGCACTTTCACTATCAGCGTGGGAAGGCAAAGGCCTCTCCACCTGTTCGCTATCTACTTCGTTAGCATTCATTTCCTCTGAAAACCGCTGACTCTGCACTGTCTGTGGGAGCCTCAGAAAAAGACCTAGAAGCAGGCCCAGGGATCTGAGACACAGAAAAAGAGCCAGGAATCTGAATCCCATCATCCTCATCATCAGAGAACATATCAGGCCCAGAATCACGCTGAACCACAACAATATCAATAGTTGCCACCTGAGCGGGAAGGTAAAGGGGCGGCCCATGCAGACATGGAGTGCTGGTGCTCCACTAAACTACAACTCCCATAATCCCACAGCATGTTCAAGTGGAGACAAAGTGCATCTCTTCTACAGTGTAGAACGAGCATGGACAGATCTTGGATTGTGTCTTCCTGTTTGACCGAAGGGAGTTGGATTGGATGGTCTTTAGGATGCCCTCAACTCTAGTGGAATATGAAGCACGTGGTGGTGACTCCTTTTTGAAGGAAGGGTTCCAACAAGGCTGGATGGCCATCTGTCAGGAGAGCTTGGGTTGGGTGTTCCCTGCATTTGTATGTTTGAGCTTGGCCTTATGCCACACTTCTACCAATTACTCAAAAGTTTGGAAGATGATTGCAATATATGACAACTGGAGCGAGAATGGTTTATGCTCAGAGATGGAAAGAAAGAGTGTTCTCAAGGCGAGAAGGAGAGAGGAACAAGATCTCAGAACAGGCTTTAAAATGTTTATAACTGTTGTACTACATGCAGTCAGGGCCGTGGTAGTGCAGCAGGTTAAACTGCTGACCGGAGGGTTGGCAGTTCAAAGCTGCGGGTCAGGGTGAGCTCCCAGCTGTGAGCCCTAGCTTCTGCTAACCTAGCAATTCAAAAGTATGCAATATGAGTATTATTATTATTATTATTATTATTATTATTTAGCAAAATCTCCCGAAGGACTCGATGCGGCTTGCAAAGGCCAAGGCCACCAACAAAACAACAGCATACAAATACAACAGTAAAACTCATAAAGCAAATAATAAAACATCAAGCAAAACAATAACACACTAAAAACAATAACACCACGACGCATTTAAAACCTAAGGCCGGGCCAAATGTAAGAGACAAAATTTAAAAAGTGCTGGACTTGACAGGAGGTATGTAGAGGTTTTTGGAGGTAAGTGCAATGTGCAGACAATCCTAAATCTCTGACAAGGTGCATTTGGGGCATGATGCCAGGAGTTTCCTATTCTGGAAAGGCACACTGGAACAGCCACGTCTTCAAGCTCTTCCTAAAGATTGCCAGCATTGGGGCTTGTCTGATGTCCTTGGGGAGAGAGTTCCAGAGTCGGGGGGCCACCACAGAGAAGGCCCTGTCCCTCGTCCCCACCAGACGCGCTTGCGACGCCGGTGGGATCGAGAGCAGGGCCTCTCCAGATGATTGAAGGGAACGTGTGGGTTCGTATGTGGAGATGCGGTCATGCAGGTAGGCAGGTCCCAAACCGTTTAGGGCTTTGTAGGTGAGCGCCTGCACCTTGAATTGGGATCGGAAAATGAACAGCAGCCAATGGAGCTCCTTAAACAGGAGGGTTGACCTCTCTCTGTAAGGCTGGCCGCCGACCGTTGCACCAGTTGGAATTTCCGAGCCGTTTTCAAGGGCAGCCCCACGTAGAGCGCATTACAGTAGTCCAATCTAGAAGTGACCAAGGCATGGACCACTAGGTGTTGGCTCAGGGGGAAGGTAAGAGGGCACCCCATGCAGACATGCCAGCAACTGATTGGAGATGTCTATAGGCAGCAGGCTCCTCGGCATGGGAAATGGAACAAGAGCACCTCCCCATGGCTGGAGTTGAGCATTGCCTCCAGACGCCAGAGATGGAAAGGGAAGGCCTTTGTATGCCATTGTGTTCACTGTGTAAAAGGCATTGAATGTTTGCCTAGGAAGGACAGAAAGAAAGGAAGGAAGGAAGGAGGGAATGAAGGAAGGAAGGAAGGAAGGAAGGAAGGAAGGAAGGAAGAGAGAAGAAAGAAGGAAGGAAGGAAGGGGGCAGAGAAGAGAAAAGAAAAGAAGAGAAGGAAGGAAGGAAGGAAAGAGAAGAAGAAGGAAGAAGGAAGAAGGAAGGAGAGAGAAGGAAGAAAAAGGAAGGAAAGAAAGGAAAGGAAGGAAGGAAGGAAGGAAGAGAGGAAAGAAGCTAAAAGGAAGGGAAGGAAGGGCAGAAAGAAGAAAAGAAAAGAATGAATGAATGAATGAAGGAAGGAAGGAAAGCAGGAAAGACTATAAAGAAGGGAAGGGAAGGAAGGAAGAAAGGAAGGAGAGAGAAAAGGAAAGACTAAAAGGAAGGAAAGAAAGGACAGAAAGGAAGGAAGGAAGGAAGGACTAAAAGGAAGGGAAGGAAGGAAGGACAGAAAGAAAGAAAGAAAGAAAGAGAAGGAAAGACAGAAAGAAGAAAAGAAAAGAATGAATGAATGAAGGAAGGAAGGAAAGCAGGAAAGACTATAAAGAAGGGAAGGGAAGGAAGGAAGAAAGGAAGGAGAGAGAAAAGGAAAGACTAAAAGGAAGGAAAGAAAGGACAGAAAGGAAGGAAGGAAGGAAGGACTAAAAGGAAGGGAAGGAAGGAAGGACAGAAAGAAAGAAAGAAAGAAAGAGAAGGAAAGACTAAAAGGGAATGAAGGACAGAAAGAAAAAAAGGAAGGAAGGAAGGAAGGAAGGAAGGAAGGAAGGAAGGAAGGAAGGAAGGGAAGGAAGGGCAGAAAGAAGAAAAGAAAAGAATGAATGAATGAAGGAAGGAAGGAAAGCAGGAAAGACTATAAAGAAGGGAAGGGAAGGAAGGAAGAAAGGAAGGAGAGAGAAAAGGAAAGACTAAAAGGAAGGAAAGAAAGGACAGAAAGGAAGGAAGGAAGGAAGGACTAAAAGGAAGGGAAGGAAGGAAGGACAGAAAGAAAGAAAGAAAGAAAGAGAAGGAAAGAAAGAAAGAAAGAAGGGTAGAGAAGGAGGGAAGGAGAGAAGGGAAGAGGGAAAGAAGGAGGGAAGGAAAGAAAGAAAGAAAGAAAGAAAGAAAGAAAGAAAGAAAGAAAGAAAGAAAGAGAAGGAAAGACTAAAAGGGAATGAAGGACAGAAAGAAAAAAAGGAAGGAAGGAAGGAAGGAAGGAAGGAAGGAAGGAAGGAAGGAAGGAAGGAAGAAGGAAGGAAGGAAGGAAAGAAAGACTAAAAGGAAGGGAAGGAAGGACAGAAAGAAAGAAATAATGTGTTCTGTGATCCACTCTGAGTCCCTCCAGGGAGATAAAGAAGAATATAAATAAAGTGTATTATCATTAGTAGCCTTGGATTTATGTTATGTAAATTTATTTATTTATTTACTTACTTACTTACATTATTTCTATCCCGCCCATTTCAGCCCGAAGGCGACTCAGGGCGGTATTATAATTATAATTATTTGCATGCGTACATTTCAAAAAGAATGGAGCTTGGTGTTCCTTCGAGATGCAAAACTATGCAGAATTGGATTACGTATAAAAATAATACATTTTTCAAAGTCAAATGGAGAATTATTAATTTTAAAGAAGAGAAGAGAGAGTTTGTGCACTAATTGGAAGTAACGTCTCACTTCTGTTTATGTAACTTAGTGTTATAGGTGTAGCATTCGTGTTTTAATGTAGTCTACTTCAACCATTGGATGGAAGATAAGTCAACCTTTGGATTGAGGTTGTTGTTGTTGGTTTTGTTGTAGGCCTGCCTCAGGGGAGCGTACTTGCTCCATCCACACAAATGACCAGCGACTGCCAGAAGGAACAGAGAGCTTCATCTATGCTGATGATCACACCATCACCGCTCAAGCAGGGAGCTTTGAGATGGTTGAACAGAAGCTTCAATGTGGATATCTCCCTTAGAAGCCTGCCAAAGGAGACTATTTGGAAGTGGCCTATCTATAGAGATGTTTGATTCAAAAAAGAATGACGTGTATCAGTTGAAAACACAAGAGGAGATCTCTCAAAAATTCAAAAGCTTTTCCTGGTTCCACTATATACAGCTTAAAGAATACAAAAGAATACAAAACAGGAGCTTTTTTGTTGAGTTCCAGGGCCAGAGAAGCAGATGGCGGAAACAGAAGAACGGCCTGCCTCAGGGGAGCGTGCTTGCTCCATCCATGTTCAACATCTACACAAGTGACCAGCTACTGCCAGAAGGGACAGAGAGTTTCATCTATGCTGATGATCATGCCATCAGCACTCAAGCAGGGAGCTTTGAGATAGCGCGGAAAAACCTACAACAACCCAGCTTTGAGACGGTAGAACAGAAGCTCTCCGAAGCTCTAGGTGCCCTTACTGCCTATTACAGGGAAAACCAGCTGATCCCTAATCCATCTAAAACACAGACGTGTGCCTTTCACCTCAAGAACAGACAAGCATCCCGAGCTCTGAGGATGATTACCTGGAAGGAATCCCACTGGAGCATTGCAGTGCACCCAAATCCCTGGGAGTCACTTTGGACCATACTCTGACCTACAAGAAGCACTGCCTGAACATCAAACAAAAAGTGGGTGCTAGAAACAATATCATATGAAAGCTGACTGGCACAACCTGGGGATCACAACCAGACACAGTGAAGACATCTGCCCTTGCATTATGCTCCTCGGCTGCTGAGTCTACATGCCCAGTGTGGAACACATCTCACCATGCTGAAACAGTGGATGTGGCTCTGAATGAGACATGCTGCATTATCACAGGGTGTCTGCGCCCTACACCACTGGAGAAATTACACTGCTTAGCCGGTATTGCACCACCTGAAATCTGCCAGGAAGTAGCAGCCAATAGTGAAAGGACCAAGGCAGAGACATCTCCAGCTCATCCCCTGTTTGGGTATCAGCCAGCACGTCAATGACTTAAATCAAGACATAGTTTTCTTAGATCTACAGAGACACTCACTGGAACACCCCAGCAAGTGA
This sequence comes from Anolis sagrei ordinatus, assembly GCF_025583915.1. Classification (NCBI taxonomy): domain Eukaryota; kingdom Metazoa; phylum Chordata; class Lepidosauria; order Squamata; family Anolidae; genus Anolis; species Anolis sagrei. The sequence goes on along the minus strand of NW_026845477.1, from coordinate 1,811,379 downwards.
GAGTCCAAAAGTGGCAGGCTCAAACCCAGAACCTCAACCAATGGCTAATACCATTGAGAGACTCCCCTCTGGGCACACAGAAGACGGGGCGACTTGGAAGGCGCTGAACAGACTGCGCTCTGACACCACGAGATGCAGAGCCAACCTTCAGAAATGGGGCCACAAAGTGGAATCCTCGACATGCGAGTGTGGAGAAGAGCAAACCACTGACCACCTGCTGCAATGCACCCTGAGCCCTGCCACATGCACAATGGAGGTCCTTCTTGCGGCAACACCAGAGGCACTCCAAGGGGCCAGATACTGGTCAAAGGACATTTAATCAACTACCAAGTTTGCAAACTTTGTGTTTTGTCTGTCTGTTTGTTTTGTTCTGTTAGAAATGTAATACAATTGTCTCGTTGCCCTGACATGACAAATAATAATAAATCCCGAAACTGCATTATATGTCTGTTTTAGAGTTAGTTTTGTAATATATAGTAATGGCAGTGCCTTGTGTTATGTAAAATCTGCTTCCTTGGAAGGGCTTGACATAAAACTTTGCCTGAAACTTGGCATAAAAGGGAAACTTTATGAGAAAGCAAGTGCAGGGCGTGGGCCACCTTCACATGCCCTTGTGATGCCCATTGGGAGCTCCGCCTTGCACTCTGCACGTTGGCACGTTGGGGCAAAACACACACACACACACACACACACATATATATTGCATACACACAGATCCTTTGAAGCCCTAATTGAGGAGGGAAGGGGGAGGGGAGAGGTTAGAAATAAATATAAACATTAATAATAATGCAGTCATATATATATATATATATATATATATACCTCCCCAGAATTAGTTATCTATATCTATATCTATATAAATGCTCTGTGCATAATGAGTACCTTAAAAACAAAAGAACCAATGAACGAAATCACACCAAATTTGGCAACAAAACGTCTCACAACACAAAGAGTGACCATCACTCAAAATTATGATTTTGTCATTTGGGAGTTGTAGTTGCTGGGATTTATAGTTCACCTATAATCAAAGAGCATTCTGAACTCCACCAATGATGGAATTGAACCAAACTTGGCACACAGAACTCCCATGACCAACAGAAAATACTGAAAGGGTTTGGTGGGCATTGACCTTGAGTTTGGGAGTTGTAGTTCACCTCCACACAGAGAACACTGTGGATTCAAACAATGATGGAGCTGGACCAAACTCTACACAAATACTCAATATGCCCAAATGTGAACACAAATGGAGTTTGGGGAAAATAGAGCTTGACATTTGGAAGTTGTAGTTGCTGGGATTTATAGTTCACCTACAATCAAGGAGCATTCTGAACCCCACCAACAATGGAATTCATAGAATCATAGAATCATAGAATCAAAGAGTTGGAAGAGACCTCATGGGCCATCCAGTCCAACCCCATTCTGCCAAGAAGCAGGAATATGGCATTCAAACCACCCCTGACAGATGGCCATCCAGCCTCTGTTTAAAAGCTTCCAAAGAAGGAGCCTCCACCACACTCCAGGGCAGAGAGTTCCACTGCTGAACGGCTCTCACAGTCAGGAAGTTCTTCCTCATGTTCAGATGGAATCTCCTCTTGTAGTTTGAAGCCATTGTTCCCTTGCGTCCTAGTCTCCAAGGAAGCAGAAAACAATCTTGCTCCCTCCTCCTCCCTGTGGCTTCCTCTCACATATCTATACATGGCTATCATATCTCCTCTCAGCCTTCTCTTCTTCAGGCTAAACATGCCCAGTTTAAGCCGCTCCTCATAGGGCTTGTTCTCCAGACCCTTGATCATTTTAGTCGCCCTCCTCTGGACACATTCCAGCTTGTCAATATCTCTCTTGAATTGTGGTGCCCAGAATTGGGCCAAACCTTCCACACAGAACCCCCATGTGGGCCACAGCAACGCATGGCAGTGTCAGGGAGGTTACCAATAAACATAAAATTATTATTATCTTCATTATTATTAATAATCATAATACAATCTCTCTCTATATATTTATATGCAGACATACAGGTTCTTTGAAGCCCTAATTGAGGAGGGAAGGCGGAGGGGTGGGGGGAGAGGTTAGAAATAAATATAAACATTAATAATAATGCAATATATATACACAGACACACATACATACATACATATACAGACATACAGATCCTTTGAATCTCTAATTGAGGAGGGAAGGCAGGGAAGAGGTTCGAAATAAATATAAACATTAATAATAATGCAATTATGTTGTTGTTGTTCATTCGTTCAGTCGTCTCCGACTCTTCGTGACCTCATGGACCAGCCCACGCCAGAGCTCCCTGTCGGCCGTCACCACCCCCAGCTCCCTCAAGGTCAGTCCAGTCACTTCAAGGATGCCATCCATCCATCTTCACTTCAAGGATGCCATCTATCTATATATATATATATACACACACACATACATACATACATATGCAGACATACGGATCCTTTGAAGCCCTAATTGAGGAGTGAAGGCTGGGGGGGGGGGGGTAAGAGAGGTTACAAATAAATATAAACATTATTATTATTATTATTATTAATATTAATAATAATAATAATAATAATAATATCTCTCTATATATATTTGTATGCATACATACAGATTCTTTGAAGCCCTAATAAACATTAATAATAATAATAATAATAATAATAATAAGTAATGCTGCCCCTCTATTCTGCTTTGGTTAGACCACACCTGGAATATTGTGTCCAATTCTGGGCACCACAATTCAAGAGAGATATTGACAAGCTGGAATGTGTCCAGAGGAGGGCGACTAAAATGATCAAAGGTCTGGAGAACAAGCCCTATGAGGAGCGGCTTAAGGAGCTGGGCATGTTTAGTCTGAAGAAGAGAAGGCTGAGAGGAGATATGATAGCCATGTATAAATATGTGAGAGGAAGCCACAGGGAGGAGGGAGCAAGCTTGTTTTCTGCTTCCCTGGAGACTAGGACGCAATGGAACAATGGCTTCAAACTACAAGAGAGGAGATTCCATCTGAACATGAGCAAGAACTTCCTGACTGTGAGAGCCGTTCAGCAGTGGAACTCTCTGCCCCGGAGTGTGGTGGAGGCTCCTTCTTTGGAAGCTTTTAAACAGAGGCTGGATGGCCATCTGTCAGGGGTGATTTGAATGCAATATTCCTGCTTCTTGGCAGGGGGTTGGACTGGATGATGGCCCAGGAGGTCTCTTCCAACTCTTGGATTCTAGGATTCTATGATTCTATAATAATAGGTGAGCCTGGGAAAAAAGGTTCTGGCAAAAGGTGGAGGAGGAGGAGGAAAGGCTTTGTCTGTTCCACTTTCAGTTTGCAGAGAAAGAGAAATGAAGGGCAGGGGTGGGGAGGGGGGAGGGGGGAGGGTCAGGACCCCCATCCCCATAGTCTCTTGAGGGAGGGGGCTTCTCCCACCCCTCTCTTAAAGAGACAGGCCAGGCAGACAGAAAAGACGGGCAATGAAACCTGCACAAGAGCGGTGGCTGTTTGGCGAGCAGGTGCTAATATAATATAATATAATATAATATAATATAATATAATATAATATAATATAATAATACGATATAATACAATACATTACAAAATAACATAACACAACATAATATAATACAATACAATATAATACAACATAACATAGCACAACACAACACAATATAATATATTTTGTATATACATATAATATTGGTAATATTATAATGTAATACAATATAATACTATTACTAATAGTATGATATTATAATGATATATTTTATATTTCATGTAATATTCCTAAAAATATTACAGTATAATGGTATATATTGTGGGTTTTTTCGGGCTATATGGCCATGTTCTAGAGGCATTTTCTCCTGACGTTTCGCCTGCATCTATGGCAAGCATCCTCAGAGGTAGTGAGGTCTGTTGGAATTAGGAAAATGGGTTTATATATCTGTGGAATGACTGGGGTGGGGCAAAGAGCTCTTCTCTGCTGGAGCTAGGTGTGAATGTTTCAACTGACCACCTTCATTAGCATTTGAAGGCCTGGCTGAGCCTGGAGGAATCTTTTGTTGAGAGGTGTTAAGATGTGCCTGGTTGTTTCCTCTCTGCCGTTTTGCTGTTGTAATTTTAGAAAAACCCACAAGAACCTAGTGATTCCAGCCATGAAAGCCTTTGACAATACAATATAGTAATATCTAATACTAATATTATACTATGCTAATAATATAATATTTTGTATATACATATAATATTGATAATATTATAATGTAATACAATATAATAATACTAATAATAATCTGATATAATTATACATTTTATATTTCATGTAATATTCCTAAAAAAATTACAGTATAATGGTATAGTACAATATAGTAATATCTAATACTAATATTATACTATGCTAATAATATAATATATTGTATATACATATAATATTGATAATATTATAAAATAATACAATATAATACTAATAATACTAATATATTATAATTATATACTTTATATTACATGTCATATTCCTAATAATATTACAATATAATGGTATAATATAATACATATAATATTGATAATATTATAATGTAATACAATATAATACTACTACTAATAATATATATTATAATTATATATTTTATATTACGTGTAATATTCCTATTAATATTAGAATATAATGGTATAGTACAATATAGTAATATATAATACTGATATTGTACTATGCTAATAATATAATATAACATATTGTATATACATGTAATATTGATATTATTATAATGTAATACAATATACTACTACTAATAATAATATGATATTATAATTATATATTTTATATTACACATAATATTCCTAATAATATTACAATATAATGGTATAGTACAATATAGTAATATCTAATACTGATATTGTACTATGCTAATAATATATAATATATTGTATATACATATAATATTATAATATTATAATGTAATACAATATAATACTAATATAATAATACAATATTATAATTATATATTTTATGACATGTAATATTACAGTATAATGGTCTAGTACAATATAGTAATATCTAATACTAATATTGTGCTATGGTAATAATATAATATATTGTATTTACGTATGACTTGTAAGTCACTCTGAGTGCCCTTCGGGGTGAGAAGGGCGGCATATAAAGGTCATAAATACATACATAAATAAATACTGCTGCTGGTAGAGATTGCGTTCTGTAAGATGAAGTCTTTGGAGTGAGCTAAACAGGAGGGAAACCTGCTCTTGTTTTTCCTCTCTTTCTTTTCTTAGTTCAATCCTTACTTTTTTAAAAAAGGAGTACTCTCCCGCCTGGGAGAAAAAGGGTCGGGCTAGATGGCCTTTGGGGTTCCCTTCCCTGGGTGGCTTTTAGGGTTCCCTTTCAACTGTGCTGCTATGGAGGCAGTCTAAGGGGCGTGGGGAGGGGGCTACCATCTCTCCAAGGAGGAGATTATGATTGTGATCCTTGGATGGCTCCTTTCCCGCCTGGTAGAAAAAGGGTCGGGCTAGATGGCCTTTGGGGTTCCCTTCCAACCCTGCTTCTATGGAGACAATAAAAGGGGCGCGCGGGTGGGAGTGGGGTGGGGGGCTCCCATCTCTCCTGGAGGAGTGGTGGAAGCCCTAGAGAAGGAGAGTTCATTGTGCTCATGATCCTTGGGTGGCTCCTTTCCAGCCTGGCAGAAAAAGGGTCGGGCTGGATGACCTTTGGGGTTCCCTTCCTGGATGGCTTTTAGGGTTCCCCTCCAACTCTGTGGTGCTAGGGAGACAGTCTAAGGGGCATGGGCAGGGGGCTTCCATCTCTCCAAGGAGGAGATGTCATTGTGATTATGCTCCTTGAGTGACTTCTTTCCCGCCTGGCAGAAAAAGAGTCAGGTTAGATGGCCTTTGGGGTTCCCTTCCTGAGTAGCTTTTAGGGTTCCCATCCAACTCTGTGGGGCTATGGAGACAGCCTAAGGGGCGTGAGGAGGGGGCTACCATCTCTCCAAGGAGGAGATGTTATGATTATGATCCCTGGATGCTTCCATTCCCACCTGGGAGAAAAAGGGTCAGGTTAGATGACCTTTAGGGTTGCTTTCCAACTCTGCTTCTATGGAAACACTAAAAGGGGCAAGCTTGTGGGGAGGGGGGCTACAATCTCCCTTAGGGGAGTGGTCGCAGCCTTAGAGAAGAAAGAGGAGGGAGTTCATTGTGATCATGCTCCTTGGGTGGCTCCTTTCCCGCCTGGCAGAAAAAGGGTCAGGCTGGATGGCCTTTGGGGTTCCTTTCCTGGGTGGCTTTTAGGGTTCCCAACCAACTCTGTGGTGCTATGGAGACAGTCTAAGGGGCGTGGGGAGGGGGCTTCCATCTCTCCAAGGAAGAGATGTCATTGTGTGGCTCCTTTCCCGCCTGGCAGAAAAGGGGTCGGGCTAGATGGCCTTTGGGGTTCCCTTCCTGAGTAGCTTTTAGGGTTCCCATCCAACTCTGTGGGGCTATGGAGGCAGTCTAAGGGGCGTGGGGAGGGGGCTACCATCTCTCCAAGGAGGAGATGTCATTGTGATTATGCTCCTTGAGTGACTTCTTTCCCGCCTGGCAGAAAAAGAGTCAGGTTAGATGGCCTTTGGGGTTCCCTTCCTGAGTAGCTTTTAGGGTTCCCATCCAACTCTGTGGGGCTATGGAGACAGCCTAAGGGGCGTGAGGAGGGGGCTACCATCTCTCCAAGGAGGAGATGTTATGATTATGATCCCTGAATGGTTCCATTCCCACCTAGGAGAAAAAGTGCCAGGCTAGATTACCTTTGGGGTTCCCTTCCTGGGTGGCTTTTAGGGTCCCCATCCAACTCTGTGATGCTAGGGAGACAGTCTAAGGGGCGTGGGGAGGGGGCTTCCATCTCTCCAAGGAAGAGATGTCATTGTGTGGCTCCTTTCCCGCCTGGCAGAAAAACGGTCGAGCTAGATGGCCTTTGGGGTTCCCTTCCTGGGGGGCTTTTAGGGTTCCCCTCCAACTCTGTGGTGCTAGGGAGACAGCCTAAGGGGCGTGGGGAGGGGGCTACCATCTCTCCAAGGAAGAGATGTCATGAGATGTTATGATTGTGATCCTTGGATGGCTCCTTTCCCGCCTGGTAGAAAAAGGGTCGGGCTAGATGGCCTTTGGGGTTCCCTTCCAACCCTGCTTCTATGGAGACAATAAAAGGGGCGTGCGGGTGGGAGTGGAGTGGGGGGCTACCATCTCTCCTGGGGGAGTGATGGAAGCTTAGAGAAGAAGAAGAAGAGTTCATTGTGATCCATGATCCTTGGGTGGCTCCTTTCCAAGCGAGCAGAAAAAGGGTCGGGCTAGATGACCTTTGGGGTTCCCTTCCAACTCTGCTTCTATGGAAACAGTAAAAGGGGCAAGCTTGGGGGAGGGGGTACCATCTCTCCTGGGGGAGTGGTCGCAACCTTAGAGAAGAAAGAGGAGAGAGTTCATTGTGATCATGAGCCTTGGGGGGCTCCTTTCCCGCCTGGCAGAAAAAGGGTCAGGCTAGATGGCCTTTGGGGTTCCCTTCCTGGGGGGCTTTTAGGGTTCCCATCCAACTCTGTGGGGCTATGGAGGCAGTCTAAGGGGCGTGGGGAGGGGGCTTCCATCTCTCCAAGGAAGAGATGTCATTGTGTGGCTCCTTTCCCGCCTGGCAGAAAAACGGTCGAGCTAGATGGCCTTTGGGGTTCCCTTCCTGGGGGGCTTTTGGGGTTCCCCTCCAACTCTGTGCTGCTATAGAGGCAGTCTAAGGGGCGTGGGGAGGGGGCTACCATCTCTCCAAGGAGGAGATGTAATTGTGATTATGCTCCTTGAGTGACTTCTTTCCCGTCTGGCAGAAAAAGGGTCAGGCTAGATGGCCTTTGGGGTTCCCTTCCTGGGTGGCTTTTAGGGTTCCCTTTCAACTGTGCTGCTATGGAGACAGCCTAAGGGGCGTGAGGAGGGGGCTACCATCTCTCCAAGGAGGAGATGTTATGATTATGATCCCTGAATGGTTCCATTCCCACCTAGGAGAAAAAGGGCCAGGCTAGATTACCTTTGGGGTTCCCTTCCTGGGTGGCTTTTAGGGTCCCCATCCAACTCTGTGGGGCTATGGAGGCAGTCTAAGGGGCGTGGGGAGGGGGCTACCATCTCTCCAAGGAGGAGATGTCATTGTGATTATGCTCCTTGAGTGACTTCTTTCCCGCCTGGCAGAAAAAGGGTCAGGCTAGATGGCCTTTGGGGTTCCCTTCCTGGGTGGCTTTTAGGGTTCCCTTTCAACTGTGCTGCTATGGAGACAGCCTAAGGGGCGTGAGGAGGGGGCTACCATCTCTCCAAGGAGGAGATGTTATGATTATGATCCCTGAATGGTTCCATTCCCACCTAGGAGAAAAAGGGCCAGGCTAGATTACCTTTGGGGTTCCCTTCCTGGGTGGCTTTTAGGGTCCCCATCCAACTCTGTGGTGCTATGGAGGCAGTCTAAGGGGCGTGGGGAGGGGGCTTCCATCTCTCCAAGGAAGAGATGTCATTGTGTGGCTCCTTTCCCGCCTGGCAGAAAAACGGTCGAGCTAGATGGCCTTTGGGGTTCCCTTCCTGGGGGGCTTTTAGGGTTCCCCTCCAACTCTGTGGTGCTAGGGAGACAGCCTAAGGGGCGTGGGGAGGGGGCTACCATCTCTCCAAGGAAGAGATATCATGAGATGTTATGATTGTGATCCTTGGATGGCTCCTTTCCCGCCTGGTAGAAAAAGGGTCGGGCTAGATGGCCTTTGGGGTTCCCTTCCAACCCTGCTTCTATGGAGACAATAAAAGGGGCGCGCTTGGGGGGTGGGTGGGCTACCATCTCTCCTGGGGGAGTGGTCGCAACCTTAGAGAAGAAAGAGGAGAGAGTTCATTGTGATCATGAGCATTGGTGGGCTCCTTTCCCGCCTGGCCGAAAGAGGGTCAGGCTGGATGGCCTTTGGGGTCCCCATCCAACTCTGTGGTGCCATGGAGACAGTAAGAGTGTCCTTGGGAGGGGGAGAGACCCTTCACCCCACTCCTCCCTCCAGTCTGCAAGCTGGATCTCCTCCGTTGGGAGGCGGAAAAGCCGGCAAGTTTAAATAGAGGGAAGTAAGGGTCTGTGAGACCCCCGCCCCAAAATTGGGGGGTCTCAAAAGGGGAAGCCACAGGGGGGAGTCAAAGGGGAGGGGGTGAGGGGAACCTCAATGGAGGGGCCTGAGGGAGGGAGTCCATAAGGGGAGGGGTCCCTTCGCCCGCCGTTGGCCCACCTGAGTGGGGGTCTTCCTTCTCCTCTTCTTCCCTCGAAGACCCCCCGGAGTCTGCGTCGGAGAAGGCGAGGAAGGGGGGGCTGGGCCCGAGGGAGAGGGCCAGCAGCACCAAGAGCAGCCCCGCGCCCAGCATCGCCCTCCACGCCTTCCTTGCACCTGAGCCAGGTACACAGGCAGGCAGCGGGGAGGGAGGGAGGGAGGGGGGGCGGGGCCAGGGAATGCCCCGCCCAGCCTAGGCAGGGACCTCCAGAGGCCATCCAGCCCAGCCCCCTCCGGGCACAGTCCAGCCCTCCAGAGCAGGAGGCTCCACCGGGATCCCAGGCTCTTTCATGCCCCAATCGAATTGGAAGGGACCCCCAGAGACCACCCAATCCAGCCCCCTTCCTGGCATAAAGGCACAACCAAAGACCTCTGGACAGAGGGCCAACCAACTCCTTCTCCCCCTGCCAAAAAAAAAGGCGAGACCACCAGGCTCTCTCTGATTTTTCTCTCTACAAAAGAGGCTCAAAAATATACAAACATTAAAGGGCAGGGAACACACCATCAAAGCCCTCCTGACAGATGGTCATCCAGCCTTGTTGAAACCCTCCCCTCAAAAAGGAGACACCTGTAGACGTCACTATCGGAAAGGAGATTCCACCTGAACATTAGGAAGAACTTCCTGACTGTGAGAGCTGTTCAGCAGTGGAACTCTCTGCCCCGGAGTGTGGTGGAGGCTCCTTCTTTGGAAGCTTTTAAACAGAGGCTGGATGGCCATCTGTCAGGGGGGCTTTGAACAATTGTCCTGCTTCTTGGCAGAATGGGGTTGGACTGGATGGCTCACGAGGTCTCTTCCAACTCTAGGATTCTATGAGGCTGGATGGCCATCTGTCGGGGAGGCTTTGAACGTGATTGTCCTGCTTCTTGGCAGAATGGGGTTGGACTGGATGGCCCACCAGGTCTCTTCCAACTCTAGGATTCTATAAGGCTGGATGGCCATCTGTTGGGGAGGCTTTGAACAATTCCCTGCCCCAGAGTGTGGTGGAGGCTCCTCCTTTGGAAGCTTTTAAACAGAGGCTGGATGGCCATCTGTCGGGGGGCTTTGAACACGATTGTCCTGCTTCTTGGCAGAATGGGGTTGGACTGGATGGCTCACGAGGTCTCTTCCAACTCTAGGATTCTATGACGCTGGATGGCCATCTGTCGGGGAGGCTTTGAACACGATTGTCCTGCTTCTTGGCAGAATGGGGTTGGACTGGATGGCCCATGAGGTCTCTTCCAACTCTAGGATTCTATGAGGCTGGATGGCCATCTGTCGGAGGCTTTGAACACGATTGTCCTGCTTCTTGGCAGAATGGGGTTGGACTGGATGGCTCACGAGGTCTCTTCCAACTCTAGGATTCTATGAGGCTGGATGGCCATCTGTCGGGGAGGCTTTGAACACGATTGTCCTGCTTCTTGGCAGAATGGGGTTGGACTGGATGGCTCACGAGGTCTCTTCCAACTCTAGGATTCTATAAGGCTGGATGGCCATCTGTTGGGGACACTTTGAACACGATTGTCCTGCTTCTTGGCAGAATGGGGTTGGACTGGATGGCCCATGAGGTCTCTTCCAACTCTAGGATTCTATAAGGCTGGATGGCCATCTGTCGGGGAGGCTTTGAACACGATTGTCCTGCTTCTTGGCAGAATGGGGTTGGACTGGATGGCCCATGAGGTCTCTTCCAACTCTAGGATTCTATAAGGCTGGATGGCCATCTGTCGGGGAGGCTTTGAACACGATTGTCCTGCTTCTTGGCAGAATGGGGTTGGACTGGATGGCTCACGAGGTCTCTTCCAACTCTAGGATTCTATAAGGCTGGATGGCCATCTGTTGGGGACACTTTGAACACGATTGTCCTGCTTCTTGGCAGAATGGGGTTGGACTGGATGGCCCATGAGGTCTCTTCCAACTCTAGGATTCTATAAGGCTGGATGGCCATCTGTCGGGGAGGCTTTGAACACGATTGTCCTGCTTCTTGGCAGAATGGGGTTGGACTGGATGGCTCCTTCTTTGGAAGCTTTCAAACAGAGACTGGATGGCCATCTGTCAGGGGTGATTTGAATGCAATTTCCTGCTTCTTGGCAGAATGGGGTTGGACTGGATGGCCCATGAGGTCTCTTCCAACTCTAGGATTCTATAAGGCTGGATGGCCATCTGTCGGGGAGGCTTTGAACACGATTGTCCTGCTTCTTGGCAGAATGGGGTTGGACTGGATGGCTCACGAGGTCTCTTCCAACTCTAGGATTCTATAAGGCTGGATGGCCATCTGTTGGGGACACTTTGAACACGATTGTCCTGCTTCTTGGCAGAATGGGGTTGGACTGGATGGCCCATGAGGTCTCTTCCAACTCTAGGATTCTATAAGGCTGGATGGCCATCTGTTGGGGACACTTTGAACACGATTGTCCTGCTTCTTGGCAGAATGGGGTTGGACTGGATGGCCCATGAGGTCTCTTCCAACTCTAGGATTCTATAAGGCTGGATGGCCATCTGTCGGGGAGGCTTTGAACACGATTGTCCTGCTTCTTGGCAGAATGGGGTTGGACTGGATGGCTCACGAGGTCTCTTCCAACTCTAGGATTCTATAAGGCTGGATGGCCATCTGTCGGGGAGGCTTTGAACACGATTGTCCTGCTTCTTGGCAGAATGGGGTTGGACTGGATGGCTCACGAGGTCTCTTCCAACTCTAGGATTCTATAAGGCTGGATGGCCATCTGTTGGGGACACTTTGAACACGATTGTCCTGCTTCTTGGCAGAATGGGGTTGGACTGGATGGCCCATGAGGTCTCTTCCAACTCTAGGATTCTATAAGGCTGGATGGCCATCTGTTGGGGACACTTTGAACACGATTGTCCTGCTTCTTGGCAGAATGGGGTTGGACTGGATGGCCCATGAGGTCTCTTCCAACTCTAGGATTCTATAAGGCTGGATGGCCATCTGTCGGGGAGGCTTTGAACACGATTGTCCTGCTTCTTGGCAGAATGGGGTTGGACTGGATGGCCCAGGAGGTCTCTTCCCACTCTAGGATTCTATGATTCTATGAGCCATCTGTCAGGGGTGCTTTGAATGGGATTGTCCTGCTTCTTGGCAGAATGGGGTTGGACTGGATGGCCCATGAGGTCTCTTCCAACTCTAGGATTCTATGAATCTCAAACACTATATTTATATTTAAGGGCACTGCAAAGGCCATCCAACCCAACTCCCTTTCACCAAACAGGAAGACACAACCCAAGCCCTCCCGACAGAGGGTCATCCACAGAAGGAGAGGCCACCAGACCGTAGGGACTGGGAAAAAGAGAAATGAAGAAATATGGGAAATCATTAAGTCAGCAAAAGGTTTAGGCAGAGAGTGGAGCGTGAGAGAGCCTGAGGTGGAGATAGTCAAAACAACAAAGGGGAGAAAGTTCAAAAGGAGCTTGATGACCTGAGAAATCGTTGTTGTCGAATTGAGGTTGTAAAATGCTGATAAGGAGAGAAGCAGAAAAGAACAAAGGAGAAGAAACGTGTGAATGAAAAAGTCTGAAAACTTTCGACTATACAACCCACACTCTGAGCTGTGATGTCAGAGTGTGGCACTTCTTCCTTGTTGACCCAACATAAAAACATGTCCAAATAAACCTATTACATTTGATCACCTCGCCTCATAGTGTCTAATTTAATAGAGGTACTAGGGCAGGAACGGGCCAACTTTGGTCCTCCAGCTGGTAGGAATGGTGGGAGTTGAAGTCCAAAACACCTGGAGGACCAAAGTTGGCCCATGCTGCTCTATAAGTTTAAATGGACACAACAGTGTGTCCCATCATCATCACCATCATCATCATCACCATCCTCATATTCACCACCACCACCACCATCACCATCTCATTATCATCACCATCATCAACACCATCACCATCATCACCATCAACATCATCAACATCACCACCACCACCACCATCATCACCATCATCATCACCATCATCATCACCATCATCACCACCACCACCACCATCATCATCACCATCATCAGCATCACTATCATCAGCATCATCAGCATCATCACCATCATCACCACCACCACCATCATCATCACCATCATCATCATCATCATCATCATCATCACCACCACCACCACCATCATCATCACCATCAACATCACCATCATCATCACCATCTCATCATCATCATCATCATCATCATCATCATCATCATCATCAGTGATCCCTCGCATCTGAGTATGATGGCCTTCCAAGCGTAGGTAGGGTCTGGGCGGTGAGTCCGTAGGTGATTGTGGAGCTCTATTCTTGACCCACATACTCTTCCGCAGTGCAGACATCAGTTTCCAGGTGAAAAGTGGTCCCAGTCAGGCTTGGCATGAGGCACTTTCTTTCTCTTGACATGTCTCCCCCTTCTGCCCCCCATTCATGCCTCTTCGAATTCTACAGCACTGCTGGTCACAGCTGACCTCCAGCTGGAGCGCTCAAGGGCCAGGGCTTCCCAGTTCTCAGTGTCTATGCCAAAGATTTTAAGGTTGGCTTTGCCCATCTTTAAATCTCTTTTCCTGTCCCCAACATTCCGTTTTCCATTCTTGAGTTTCGGAGTAGAGCAATTGCTTTGGGAGACGGTGGTCGGGCATGGCTGGTCCAGCAGAGTTGATGGCAGAGGAGCATCGCTTCAATGCTGGTGGTCTTTGCTCCTTCCAGCACACTGACATTTCCCTGCCTTTCTTCCCAAGAGATTTGCAGGATTTTCTGGAGGCAGCACTGATGGAATCGTTCCAGGAGTTGCATGTGACGTCTGTAGACAGTCCACGTTTGCAGGCATATAGCAGGATTGGGAGGACAATAGCTTTATAAACAAGCACCTTGGTCTCCCTACGGATGTCCCAGTCCTCAAACACTCTCTGCTTCATTCAGAAAAATGCTGCACTCGCAGAGCTCAGGCGGTGTTGTATTTCAGTCTTAATGTTGATGTCTGTAGACAGTCCACATCTCGCAGGCGTATAACAGGGTTGGGAGGACAATAGCTTTATAAACAAGCACCTTGGTATCCCTGCAGATGTCCCGGTCCTCAAACACTCTCTGCTTCATTCCGAAAAATCCTGCACTCGCAGAGCTCAGGCAGTGTTGAATTTCAGTCTCAATGTTGACGTCTGTAGGCAGTCCACATTTCGCAGGCATATAGCAGGGTTGGGAAGGACAATAGCTTTATAAACAAGCACCTTGGTCTCCCTACGGATGTCCCGGTCCTCAAACACTCTCTGCTTCATTCGGAAGAATGCTGCGCTTGCAGAGCTCAGGCGGTGTTGAATTTCAGTGTCGATGTTGACTTTGGTGGAGAGGTGGTTGCCAAGGGAGCGGAATTGGTCAACATTTTCTAATGTTACACCATTAACCCTGTTTTGTGGCACTGGAGAGGGATTGGCTGGTGACTTTTGCTGAAAGAGCACTTTCATTATCTTGATGTTCAGTGAAAGGCCAAGCTTTTTTGTATGCTTCGGCAACGTAGTTTAGAGTGGCTCATACGTCTTCTTCTGAATGTGCACAGACTACGTTATCATCAGTATACTGGAGTTCTATAACAGATAAGTGAAGTGAAGTGAACTGATATTGTTGTGACCTTAAAAACTCTGGCATAGACACTGAGAACTGGGAAGCCCTGGCCCTTGAGTGCTCCAGCTGGAGGTCAGCTGTGACCAGCAGTGCTGTAGATTTGAAGAGGCACGAATAGAGGGCGAAAGGGAGAAACGTTCCAAGAGGAAGGTGCATCAAGCCAACCCCAACCGAGACCACCTTCCACCTGGAAACCGATGCCCTCATTGCGGGAGGAGATGCAGGTCAAGAATAGGGCTCCACAGCCACCTACGGACCCACCGCCCGGACACTACACTTGGAGGACCATCATCCTTGGACAACGAGGGATCGCCTAAGTAAGTAAGTATTGTTGTGACCTTAGTTTTGCCTTTCAGTCTGCTGTATCCCAACAAGACTGCCAGTCACTTTATATCCCACTAGAGTTGGAAGGAACCCCCTTCCTGCCAGGCAGAAACACACTATCCAATCTCTCCTGACAGAGGTCCACCCAACCTTCCCCACCCAGGCGACGAAATGCTTATGAAAAATTATCAGGGAAGGGAATTCCCTGTAGAGGGAGCGTCCCGCCCCAGCAGGTTCAGGCCTGTAAGCCAGGAGGGTGAAGCCTTTAAGGAGCCTGGTGCAAATCCAGATGTGTTATCCCAGTGTGGAGGGCCAGAGGTCCAGTTCTGGGCCCCACAATTCAAGAGAGATATTGACAAGCTGGAATGTGTCCAGAGGAGAGCGACTAAAATGATAAAAGGTCTGGAGAACAAGCCCTATGAGGAGCGGCTCAACGAGCTGGGCATGTTGAGCCTGAAGAAGAGAAGGCTGAGAGGAGACATGATGAGAGCCATGTATAAATATGTGAGAGGAAGCCACAGGGAGGAGGAGGGAGCAAGCTTGTTTTCTGCTTCCTTGGAGACTAGGACGCAATGGAAGAATGGCTTCAAACTACAAGAGAGGAGATTCCATCTGAACATTAGGAAGAACTTCCTGACTATGAGAGCCGTTCAGCAGTGGAACTCTCTGCCCCGGAGTATGGTGGAGGCTCCTTCTTTGGAAGCTTTTAAACAGGGGCTGGATGGCCATCTGTCAGGGGTGCTTTGAATGCAATATTCCTGCTTCTTGGCAGAATGGGGTTGGACTGGATGGCCCATGAGGTCTCTTCCAACTCTTTGATTCTATGATTCTAGGTGCAGAGGAAGGAACCTGGGGAAGGAATGCCGGCACTGCAAAGAGGGCAAAGCAAGGGGAACAATATCCTCCTAACTGGACTCCCAAAAGGAAAGCTATCTGTTCTGAGACAAGATCAATCCAATCCCAAACAGGCATCACAAGGAGGCCTTTATGTTCACAGTGGTTCCTACTTGAGAAAGAAAGAACTCAATAGACTGGCAAGCAGGATTTGGTGATGGAACTACACAGCTGTATTCTACCTCCTGGAATCAACTACATTACTATTGTGCTTTTCCTGCCCAAGCCACTCTAAACACCTTCACAGAAGCATACACGAAGCTTGGCCTGTCATTGAACATAGAGAAAACCAAAGTGCTCTTCCAGCAGTCACCAGACAATCCCCTCCAATGCCAGAGATACAGCTTAATGGTGTAACATTAGAAAAGTGGACCATTTCCACTCCCTTGGCAGCCACCTCTCCACCAAAGTCAACATCGACACCGAAATACAACACTGCCTGAGCTCTGCAAGTGCAGAATTTTCCCAAATGAAGCAGAGAGTGTTTGAGGACCGGGACATCCGTAGGGATACCAAGGTGCATGCCTATAAAAGCTATTGTCCTCCCAACCCTGCTCTATGCCTGCGAAACGTGGACTGTCTACAGACGTCACATGCAACTCCTGGAATGATTCCATCAGCGCTGCCTCCGGAAAATCCTGCAAATCTCTTGGGAAGACAAGCGGACAAACGTCAGCGTGCTGGAAGAAGCAAAGACCACCAGCTTGAAGCGATGGTCCTTCGCCACCAACTCCGCTGGACCAGCCATGTTGTCCGGATGCCCGACCACCGTCTCCCAAAGCAGTTGCTCTACTCCGAACTCAAGAATGGAAAATGGAATGTTGGAGGACAGGAAAAGAGATTTAAAGATGGGTTCAAAGCCAACCTTAAAAACTCTGACATAGACACTGAGAACTGGGAAGCCCTGGCCCTTGAGTTCTCCATCTGGAGGTCAGCTGTGACCAGCAGTGCTGCAGAATTTGAAGAGGCACAAATGGAGGGTGAAAGAGAGAAACGTGCCAGAGGAAGGCGCATCAAGCCAACCCTGACCGGGACCGCCTTCCACCTGGAAACCAATGCCTTCACTGTGGGAGAAGCTGCGGGTCAAGAATAGGGCTCCATAGCCACCTACGAATCCACAAGGAAACCCATCATGGAAGACCATCTTACTCATCCAACGAGGGATCGCCTAAGTAAGTAAGTAAGTAAAGTAAAGGTCTCTTCCAACTCTATTACTCTACTAGCTAAACCCAAGTTTGGTCCAGATCCATCATTGTTTGAGTCCACAGTGTTCTCTGGATGTAAGTGAACTACAACTCCCAAACTCAAGCTCAATGCCCACCAAACCCTTCCAGAATCTTCTCTTGGTCATGGGAGTTTTGTGTGCCAAGTTTGGTTCAATTCCATCGTTGGTGGAGTTCAGAAGGTTCTTTGATTGTAGGTGAACTATAAATCCCAGCAATTACAACTCCCACAGGACAAAATCAATACTCTCCCCCAACCCCACTAGTATTCAAATTTGGGTGTATTGGGTATTTGTGCCAGATTTGGTCCAGTGAATGAAAATACATCCTGCATATCAGATATTTACATTACAGTTCATAACAGGAGCAAAATGACAGTCATGACGTAGGAATGAAAATAATGTTATGGTTGGGGGTCACCACAAGACGAGGAACTGGATTAAGGGGTCGCAGCATTAGGAAGGATGAGAAACAACGACATAGACTAAACTGTTGCAGCAGTGTGCCATTGAAACCAACCAAACGTCCCTAAAGACACCCTTTTGACCATGAGAGTGGCTGGAGAGTTGGCATGCCTTGCTGGGAGGGACCCCCAAAGGCCATCTAGTCCCTCCCTCAAGGTCAGTCCAGTCACTTCAAGGATGCCATCCATCCATCTTGCCCTTGGTCGGCCCCTCTTCCTTTTGCCTTCCACTTTCCCCAGCATAATTGTCTTCTCTAGGCTTTCCTGTCTCCTCATGATGTGGCCAAACTACTTCAACTTTGTCTCTAGTATCTTTCCCTCCAGTGAGTTGGATGGCCATCTGTCGGGAGGGCTCTCATCTGTCGGGAGGGCTCTCATATCCCCTCTCAGCCTGAAGAAGAGAAGGCTGAGAGGGGATATGATAGCCATGTATAAATATGTGAGAGGAAGCCACAGGGAGGAGGGAGCAGATCAAGGGTCTGGAGAACAAGCCCTATGAGGAGCGGCTTAAGGAGCTGGGCATGTTTAGCCTGAAGAAGAGAAGGCTGAGAGGGGATATGATAGCCATGTATAAATATGTGAGAGGAAGCCACAGGGAGGAGGGAGCAGATCAAGGGTCTGGAGAACAAGCCCTATGAGGAGCGGCTTAAGGAGCTGGGCATGTTTAGCCTGAAGAAGAGAAGGCTGAGAGAGCATATGATAGCCATGTATAAATATGTGAGAGGAAGCCACGGGGAGGAGGGAGCAAGCTTGTTTTCTGCTTCCTTGGAGACTAGGACGCAATGGAACAATGGCTTCAAACTACAAGAGAGGAGATTCCATCTGAACATGAGGAAGAGCTTCCTGACTGTGAGAGCCGTTCAGCAGTGGAACTCTCTGCCCCGGAGTGTGGTGGAGGCTCCTTCTTTGGAAGCTTTTAAACAGAGGCTGGATGGCCATCTGTCAGGGGTGATTTGAATGCAACATTCCTGCTTCTTGGCAGAATGGGGTTGGACTGGAGGATGGCCCAGGAGGTCTCTTTCAAGTCTAGGATTCTAGGATTCTAGGATTCTATTATTGTGCCTTCCTGCCTTGGAGTTGGACTAGATGGCCTCTGGGACCCCTTCCTACTCAACGATCCTAGGATTCCACTTCCTGCCATTGAAGGCGAATCCGTGGGCTCGGCCTCCACCCTTTTGGGCAACCGAAAACCAGTTTGCTGTGTGACTCCGGTGTTGGTTTTGGACCGGCTTCCAAGGGGCATGAGCGCACAGGGAAGGCACAAAGGCCCTTTCCGGCCCAGCGCATTCTGAGTCAAGGCCAGCCAGGTGTCACTGGGACAAAGGGGACGACCTGCACAAAGGGCACATGGGTCTGGAGCCCCCACACGCCCCAAGCATGGGCTCTTCCACCCCCAAAGGTGGGCCCTTTGGGGGGCAAAAAGCCCTGTTGGGGGTCTGAAGGGGCCTTGGAGGAAGAAGGCGGTCCCAACGCCCATTGCAAGCCGAAGGAATACTCCTCCCCGCTGGCACACCTGCCTTATCAGCCCATTCTCCCCATTACAAAGACATTTATTTTCCAAGGGCTGGTCTCGTAAACCTTTGTTTAACCTTTCCTTTGCTATGAAACCTGGAAGCGCATGCCACGCATTGAAAGGCTGGGTTGTTCTATGGCCTCCTTTGCGCACGTGGAGGAGAACATCCCTCTGAAGTCCAGTTTACTTTCTGTTCTTAGCATTGGCCCTGTTATGGGTTGGAACTTTAATAGTGGCAACTCTTTATTTACATATAATACAAAAGGGATACATGTCACCAAGTTTTACAGTCCTTCAATATCGTCGCCAGCATTGTGTACAACCCGTTTCCAACGATAGAGTTACAAGCTGGGTAGATGCGGGGAATGATGCCGTGGATGGAGCATGTCTGGATTTCAGGAAGGCCTTCTTTGACAAGGTCCCCCATGACATTCTGGCGAGGAAACTAGTCCAATGTGGGCGAGGCAAAACTACGGTGAGGTGGATCTGGAATTGGTTAAATGGACGAACACAGAGGGTGGTTCTCCCCAAGGCTTCCTCCTCTTCATCCTGGAAAGAAGTGACGAGCAGAGTGCCAGCCGCAGGGTTGCGTCCTGGGCCCAGTCCTGCCCAGGATCTTCATTCATGACTTGGATGAAGGGCTAGAAGGCAGGATCATCACGTTTGCAGACAGGACCAAATGGGAAGGGAGAGCCAAGACTCCAGAGGACAGGAGCAGGATTCAAAACGATCTTGACAGATTAGAGAGATGAGCCAAAACTAACAAAATGAAGTTCAACAGTGACAAATGCAAGATACTCCACTTTGGCAGGAAAAACGAAATGCAAAGATACAGAATGGGGGACAATGCCTGACTCGAGAGCAGTACGTGTGAAAAAGATCTTGGAGTCCTCGTGGACAACAAGTTAAACATGAGCCAATGTGATGTGGCGGCAAAAAAAGCCAATGGGATTTTGGCCTGCATCAAGAGGAGCCTAGTGTCTAGATCTAGGGAAGTCATGCTCCCCATGCTCTATTCCCTTTGGTTAGACCACTTTACCTGGAATATTGTGTCCAATTCTGGGCACCACAATTCAAGAGAGATATTGACAAGCTGGAATGTGTCCAGAGGAGGGCGACTCAAATGATCCAGGGTCTGGAGAACAAGCCCTATGAGGAGCGGCTTAAGGAGCTGGGCATGTTTAGCCTGAAGAAGAAAAGGCTGAGAGGAGATATGATAGCCATGTATAAATATGTGAGAGGAAGCCACAGGGAGGAGGGAGCAAGCTTGTTTTCTGCTTCCATGGAGACTAGGACGCGGAACAATGGCTTCAAACTACAAGAAAGGAGATTCCATCTGAACATGAGGAATAACTTCCTGACTGTGAGAGCCGTTCAGCAGTGGAACTCTCTGCCCCGGAGTGTGGTGGAGGCTTCTTCTTTGGAAGCTTTTAAACAGGGCTGGATGGCCATCTGTCAGGGGTGATTTGAATGGGATTTTCCTGCTTCTTGGCAGAATGGGTTTGGACTGGATGGCCCAGGAGGTCTCTTCCAACTCTAGGATTCTATGATGTGGAAGTCATAAGAGACTTGTTGCCCTATGTTTCATATATAGCAGAAGGTAGCACATTTATTACTGAGAAACCCCCTCCCTTTACACTTATGTGCTCTCTTGAACTTCTATGGGACTCTGGTGGGAGGGATAAGTGGGTATGTTTTCTATATCATGATTTCTATATTTCTATATTTCTCCCTGTGTGCCTGACCTTTTCCTGACCCTTTTGCCCAATTCCCCTTTATTGAAAAATGTATAAAAATACAAGGCAGCCACCCCTGCGTGACCCTGGAAAGAAGGCAATCTCTAGTTGAAAAAGACCCTTATCAAAAGACACTATTTGCATGGACAATAGCAAAGGACCGTGACCTCTGTGCTCGGAGTCCCCCCCCCCCACCCCGAGGAAGTGGTCAGTTGGCAATTATGATCATATCTCAATAGGATGGAGGGGGGCTTCGGAAAGCCGCACCTCGTCCTAATCTGTCACCCATTCAACTTTTCTTTCACTAAAGACTTCAGCCCAATTTCCTCATTGTTCCCATATCTCCGCACTGGAAACATCCGGATCTTGACGGGATCGCCAAACATCAAGGTTTATTGCAGCCACTCAATGACAATAGGAATGGCTGGCTCACAGGCCCCAGGACTCGCTGGCCGCATGGACATTTCCTACCTCCATAATCCTCTCAAGAATCCATTGTTTCCCTCTTGTCCCGCCTCCCTCTCTCCTGATTCGTCAGGATGCCAAGGC
The DNA here is from genome assembly GCF_025583915.1 of Anolis sagrei ordinatus. Taxonomy (NCBI): domain Eukaryota; kingdom Metazoa; phylum Chordata; class Lepidosauria; order Squamata; family Anolidae; genus Anolis; species Anolis sagrei. The sequence continues at coordinate 1,789,844 of NW_026845477.1, read as the reverse complement.
GACAGAAGCCCAGCAATTGGCCCAGGTGCTCAGGAGATGTCCAAGCCTCCTCGCAGCTGTAGAGCGCCAGCCAATCATCGTCGAGCCGGCAGAGGGGTGGGGAATGGGAAATTCAAACCTGGCAACTCTGTTTCTGTATAAAAAGGGCTTTTCTTTGTACACATGTTATGCTCAGATTGGTGAAATATTGCTGCTTTGCATCCTTTTCAGCTGAATCGCAATAAAATCATCTCGGTGGTGCTTCTTTCAAAAGATTTCTTTTGGGAACTTAGGAAAAACCTTTTAAATTGGGCTTCTCTTTGCTCACCATTGTAGCGAGCACTCTTTGGTGGGTCCGCAGGGTCTCTACTTCAAGGCCAGACCCTTTAAAATCCCTCCATGATTTCAATATTAATGCAGAGTTTGTAGTTTCCCATGACAATGTTCCTACAGGGTATAGGGATGATAGTGTTGGGGTTCAGCCTGATCCTGATCTGTGTGAACCGGATTCTCTGATAGTTTTTCCAACTGAGTAAGCTCTCCCTGACAGTGTGGAATCTGTTGTTGATGCTGAGGTCAGCGACGAGCAAAGTAAAACTGAACAGCTGGAGGAAAATGTTTTGGAAGCTAGCCGTGATATCTCTCCACCTGGGTTTTTTAATGAGGACCGAAGAGAACAGATAGTTAGAGACAGAAATGTTTCACAGTTTCTACGAAGGTCAAATCGTTTACAGGAGAGACAGGCCCAGGCTTCAAAGTCAAGGGGCGTTTCAAAGAATATCTTCTTGGGTTTAAGGGGCCTCCTGCCAGGTGTCTCTTTAGATCAAGCAACGTTTGGGACTGTGGCTGTGCCTTGGCAGAATTCCTGTGTTCCATGGCCGGTAATCCCAGAGGCTTCTAGTTTTCAAGTTCATGGTTAGTGAGAGGCTAACAGGTTCCTGGTTCTTGTATTGTGGCTTTTGGAATTTTGCTCAAGTTCAGAGGTTCTACTGACTGCTGTGTTTCTGTTGTGGCTTGTTGACTTTGCATTTACCTTTCTTTTGTAACCAATTTTTCATCAATAAACAAGGATTGTTTTTCCTACAGTCCAGTGTGGTGGATTTAATCTTATGGTCCTGTTTCTTGATCTGGGATGCAACAGATAGTTTACTCCCTGAATTGCTCCCAGAGAGTTCCCAGGATTCGGGGCTTGAAAACAACTTGGCACCTGGAGAAACTAATGAGTATATAGACAGACAGATAGAAATTAACCAAAACAGACAGCTTGGCCAAGGCCTTCGGCGTTCGACCAGGCTTCGACAGATAAGGATGAGAGGCATTCCGGGAAAACGAAACCAATTTCTGAGTCTTAACGAGGGGATATAAAGTCCCAACCATGGAAAATATAGTCAGATGAAACATCATTTCAGATTCTCCATTGTGCATGTGGCAGGGCTCAGGTTGCATTGCACTAGGTGGTCGGTGCTTTGCTGTTCTCCACACTCGCACGTTGTGGACTCCACTTTGTGGCCCCATTTCTTGAGGTTGGCTCTACATCTCGTGGTGCCAGAGCACAGCCTGTTCAGCGCCTTCCAAGTCACCCAGTTTTATGTGTGACCAGGAGGGTGTCTCTCATTTGGTATCAGCCATAGCTTGAGGTTCTGTGTTTTAGCCTGCCACTTTTGGACTCTTGCTTGCTGAGGTGTTCCTGCTAATGTTTCTGTGGATCTTAGAAAACCCTGGACATGGTTTCAGGTCACTTGTGAGCCACGATGGGAGGCAGGTAAGAAATAAAATTGTTGTTATTGTTGTTCCTGGAAATGACCCCCTTTCAATGCTTCTGCTGCATTAGGGTGACTTCTTTTCCAGGTGAAGAGATTGATGTTTTTTCACTCCCTGACCATCCCCAGGCAAATATTTGTTTCTGCTCAATCCCAAAAACGTTGTTTTCTTAAAACGAAAGGTGTGTTCACCTTCCCCAACGGAAAACAATTGGGCTCATTGTGAGAGGGATTTCCTGTTGCTCTGCTGCTTGACATTGAGTTTGCATTTGCCAAGTATCCGCCCTCCTGGGACCTTGAGGGGGCATCTACGCCGCAGAATTAACACAGTTTCGTACCACTTTTCCTGCTACGGCATGCATTTCAGGAAAGGTCATGTTAACAAAATCCCAGGGCATGAATGGGTGGCATCCCAGGACCAGAGATGCAAAAGGAAAAGGAGAAAATTGGGAGTTCTTTGTTGAGGAGGGAATGAAGGAGTTGCAAAAAAAGCACGCTTGCAAACAGCCTCCGGGATGAATTAAAATGGGAAACCCCTGAAAAAGAGAATGTGGGTGAAGAGCAACCTCAAGACGGAAGAGGAAAGAAAAGGGGGGAAAATAACAGAAAGGAAGGAAGGAAGGATGAATCATGAAGACATGTGGCCCTGTTTGCAGGAATAGTACGAGGGTTGAATGAAAAGAAATGCCTCCACCTTGGTAACTCCTCCACAGATGGTAGTACTGATATGCGGCAGGTACTGGCTTGTTCAGTAGACTCTCTTCTACAGTCCCATTTTAGCAGGAAGCCTTAGCATTGAATGGTTGTGTTATTAACGTGCGAAGTATGGAACCCTGCGCAGATGGTTGGTCAATGCGACTTAAGCAACTTGCAGTCATTGAATTCTTGACAGCAGAAGGTGTCACCCCAAAAGTAATGAAAACTAATGCCTCCACCTTCACAACTCTTCAACAGATAGCAGTACTGGTATGCGGTAGATACTGGCTTGTTCAGTAGACTCTCCTCTACAGTTCCATTTTAGCAGGAAGCCTTAGCATTGAATGGTTGTGTTGTTAACGTGCGAAGTATGGAACCCTGCGCAGACGGTTGGTCAATGCAACTTAAGCAACTTGCAGTCATTGAATTCTTGACAGCAGAAGGTGTCACCCCAAAAGTAATGAAAAGTAATGCCTCCACCTTGGTAACTCCTCAACAGATGGCAGTACTGGTATGCGGCAGGTACTGGATTGTTCAGTAGACTCTCCTCTACAGTTCCATTTTAGCAGGAAGCCTTAGCATTGACCGGTTGTGTTGTTAACATGTGAAGTATGGAACCCTGCGCAGATGGTCAGTCAATGTGACTTAAGCAACTTGCAGTCATTGAATTCTTGACAGCAGAAGGTGTCACCCCAAAGGAGATTCATCAGAGAATATTTATGGTGATGGTGTTGATGTGAGTACTGTGCGTTGTTAGACAAGTAAGTTTAAAGATGTTGAGGTGGGAACATCTGACTTCCGTGACAAACAAAGAGTTGGACGTCCTGTGACAGCAACTACCGAGTCTCACAAACAAAAGGTTGACACATTGATCCAGGACGATCGTTGTATCACTCAGAGAGAAATTTCAAGCATAATCAGCATTTCACAAGAACGTGTGGGTCACATTATTGCTTTGCTTGGCTATCGGAAGATCTGTGCACAATGGGTACACTACACAGCAGAACTTCAGAGACTGGATCTCACCACCGTACGGCATCCTTCATACAGTCCAGATTTAGCACCATCTGACTTCCATCTGCTCCCGATAATGAAAGAAGATCTGCGGGGACATCATTCTGCTTCTGATGAAGACGTTGAGAGACGCTGGTTGCAGAAACAGAGTGTCGACTTCTTCTGTGACGGCTTCAGAAAACTTGTTCATCATTGGCAGTAATGTATCCAATTGTCTGGTGACTGTGTGGAAAAGTAAATAGTGGTAGTTAAAGAACACATCCTAAGGATTATTTTTGCATTTGATTTATTAAAATCATAGAATCCTAGAGTTGGAAGAGACCTCCTGGGCCATCCAGTCCAACCCCATTCTGCCAAGAAGCAGGAATATTGCATTCAAATCACCCCTGACAGATGGCCATCCAGCCTCTGTTTAAAAGCTCCAAAGAAGGAGCCTCCACCACACTCCGGGGCAGAGAGTTCCACTGCTGAACGGCTCTCACAGTCAGGAAGTTCTTCCTCATGTTCAGATGGAATCTCCTCTCTTGTAATTTGAAGCCATTCTTCCATTGCGTCCTAGTCTCCAGGGAAGCAGAAAACAAGCTTGCTCCCTCCTCCCTGTGGCTTCCTCTCACATATTTATACATGGATACCCCAGGTTTCAGCGGTGGCCGGGAGAGCTTTTGCACAGTTGAAACTCGTGTGCCAGCTGCGCCCCTACCTTGGGAAGTCAGATCTGGCTACGGTGGTCCACGCTCTTGTTACATCCCGATTAGATTACTGCAACGCACTCTACGTGGGGTTGCCTTTGAAGACTGTTCGGAAACTCCAACTAGTCCAGCGGGAGGCAGCCAGACTGCTCACCGGAGCGTCATACAGGGAGCATACCACCCCCCTGTTGTGTCAGCTCCACTGGCTGCCGATCCAATTCCGAGCACAATTCAAGGTGCTGGTTTTGACCTACAAAACCCTATACGGCTCCGGCCCAGTGTATCTGTCCGAACGGATCTCCCTCTATGTCACACCCCGGAGTCTAAGATCTGTCCGAACGGATCTCCCTCTATGTCACACCCCGGAGTCTAAGATCTTCTGGAGAGGCCCTGCTCTCAAGCCCGCCTCTATCACAAGTGAGATTGGCGGGGATGAGGAGCAGGGCCTTCTCGGTGGTGGCCCCCCACCTGTGGAATTCACTCCCTGGGAAAATTAGATCAGCGACATCACTCCTTTCCTTCAGGAAAAAACTGATTGTTTTAACTGTGATAATTTTTTTAACTATGGTTTTATACATTATGTGTATGTTGTGCAGGCATCGAATTGTGCCTTTCTGTAAGCCACCCTGAGTCCCCCCTCGGGGTTTGAAAAGGGCGGGGTAGAAGTACCCGAAATAAATAAATAAAATAATAAATAAATAAATAAATTTACACATGGCTGTCATATCTCCTCTCAGCATTCTCTTCTTCATGCTAAACATGGCCAGCTCTTTAAGCCACTCCTCATAGGGCTTGTTCTCCAGACAGTTGATCATTTTAGTCACCCTTCTCTGGACACATTCCAGCTTAGAGTCAACATCTCTCTTGAATTGTGGTGCCCAGAATTGGACACAATATTCCAGGTAAAGTGGTCTAACCAAAGCGGAATAGAGCACGGGGAGCAGGACTTCCCTAGATCTAGACACTAGGCTCCTATTGATGTAGGCCAAAATCCCATTGGCTTTTTTTACCACCACATGGCAAAATATTCCCCTCCAAACCCAAGTAACGAAGGTGGAGGCATTACTTTTCATTCAACCCTCATATAAGGAAAGATGAAGCTTAGAATGAGCAAAGCACAAAAAGGAAAACAGAGGCAGCCAATGTGCCCAAAGTGAGAGGAAACGTTGGAACTGCTGCTCAGCACAGGGCTCACAGACCACCTTGAAAGAGTCAACATGCCCAGTGCTGTGTTTGCGCCTCTCTTTTCCCATCAAGAGAATGGCGTGTGCCTCTATGCGCGGGCAGAGGTGTGGGCCGCAAAGGAGGAGTGAGTCAGGCATCACCTGCTTCACCAAAATTGCAGGGACAGAAGCCTTGCATCCCACGAGAGAGGCGTCCTCTCTGAACCCCTTGAGAACAAGCCGGTGCCAAAGGGCCGGAGAAGGCAAACAGTATCTCTCTCTCTCTCTCTTCAATGCAGGTAAAAAAAGAGGAGCCAGGAAATTATAGGTCAGTCAGCCTGGCCTCAATGTCCGAGGAAACACTGGGCGGATTGTCTCTCTGCAAGGATCTGGAGGACACGCATCAGTAGGAAATAGCCCATGTTCAGCAAGAAGGAATCCTGCCCAACTAATAGTGTATCTATCCTTAGTCACATTGCTAGTTTAATAAAGGGTTGGGATGTATCTGGGTCTCAGCAAAGCATCTGAGAA
>NW_026845477.1:1748585-1771273 GCF_025583915.1 Anolis sagrei ordinatus | reverse complement strand
CTTTGCCCAAGTGAAATAAACATAAAAAAATATAAAAAGAAAATGAGAAGTTAAAAATGAGAAAAACAGCAAGAAAGAAAGCTCTGAGGATTATGACCTGGTACCTGGGAAGGAATCCCACTGGAGCATTGCAGCACACCCAATACCTGGGAGTCACTCTGGACCGTGCTCTGACCTACAAGAAGCACTGCCTGAACATCAAGCAAAAAGTGGGCGCTAGAAACAATATCATACGAAAGCTGACTGGCACAACCTGGGGATCACAACCAGACACAGTGAAGACATCTGTCCTTGCACTATGCTACTCTGCTGCTGAGTATGCATGCCCAGTGTGGAACACATCTCACCACGCTAAAACAGTGGATGTGGCTCTTAATGAGACATGCATTATCACAGGGTGTCTGCTCCCCACACCACAGGAAAAATTACACTGTTTAGCCAGTATTGCACCACCTGACATCCGCCGGGAAGTAGCAGCCAATAGTGAAAGGACCAAAGCAGTGACATCTCCAGCTCATCCCCTGTTTGATCAGCCAACGACTTAAATCAAGAAATAGTTTTCTAAGATCTACAGAGACACTCGCTGGAACACCTCAGCAAGCGAGAGTCCAAAAGTGGCAGGCTCAAACCCAGAACCTCAACCAATGGCTGATACCAAATGAGAGACTCCCCCTGGGCACACAGAAGACTGGGCGACTTGGAAGGCGCTGAACAGACTGCGCTCTGGCACCACGAGATGCAGAGCCAACCTCAAGAAATGTGGCCACAAAGTGGAATCCTCGACATGCGAGTGTGGAGAGGAGCAAACCACTGACCACCTTCTGCAATGCAACCTGAGCCCTGCCACGTGCACAATGGAGGACCTCCTTGCGGCAACACCAGAGGCACTCCAAGTGGCCAGATACTGGTCAAAGGACATTTAACCAACTACCAAGTTTGCAAAATCTGTGTGTGTGTGTTTTTTTCTTTTCTTTTTAATCTGTGTGTTTGTTTTGCTCTGTTAGAATTGTAATACAATGGTATGGTTGCTGATGACATGATAAATAAATACCCGAAATGATGTTGACCAGCTCTATCTGCCTAGAAAGTCTGGTGGAGGAGGACTCTTACAAGGAAAACACATTCCTAGACGCTTGGGAAGTGTTTGACCTGTGCTTTTGTGATATCTTCTTCCCCCTTTTCCTTTCCAGGGGAGGAGACGCTGCTGGGGGGCTTCGACGTGGCCCAGCTGCTGCCCACCAACTTGGGGCGCTACTTCCGCTACAACGGCTCGCTGACCACCCCGCCCTGCTTCCAGACCGTCAACTGGACCATCTTCAACCAGACCCTCCGCCTCTCCCCACAGCAGGTCTCTAGGGAAAGCAAGACACTACTCAAGGGGGTGGGATAGGGGTGGGTTTTTTTTTCCTGGCACAGAAGCCTCCCCTTGAGGCCCCTCAGATGACCTCTGGCGCCCTTCTCCCCCAGATCTTGGTGCTGGAGGACACCCTCCGTGGCGACGGAGACCACCCCCTCCATGGCAACTTCCGCCTCCCACAGGACCTCTATGGCCGGACCGTCCTGGCCAGCTTCTCCGAGGGCCACTCCTCCAGAAGGGCCCCACTGCCTGGTAAGCCTGCCTTCCCTCCTTCCTTCCTTCCTTCCTTCCTTCCTTCCTTCCTTCCTTCCTTCCTTCCCTTCCTTCTCTTCTTCCTTCCTTCCTTCCTTCCTTCCTTCCTTCCTTCCTTCCTTCCCTTCCTTCCTTCTGTCCTTCCTCCCTTCCTTCCTTCCTTCCTTCCTTCCTTCCTTCTTTCCTTCTGTCCTTCCTTCTTTCCTTCTGTCCTTCCTTCCTTCCTTCCTTCCTTCCTTCCTTCCTTCCTTCTTCTTTCCTTCCTTCCTTCCTTCCTTCCTTCCTTCCTTCCTTCCTTCCTTCCTTCTCTTCCATCCTTTCTTCCTTCTTCCCTTCTTTCCTTATGGCCTTCCTTCCTTCCTTCCCTTCCTTCTGTCCTTCCTTCCTTCCTTCCTTCTTCCTTCCTTCCTTCCTTCCTTCCTTCTTTCCCTTTCTTCCTTCCTTCCTCCCTCTTTCTCCTTCCATCCTTCCCTTCCACCCTTTCATTCTTTCTTCCATCCCTTCCTCTTTGTCCTTCCTTCCCCTCCTTTCATCCCTTCTTCTCTCTCTCTCTCTCTCTCTCTCTCTCCTTCCTTTGTCCTTTCCTTCCTTCCTTCCTTCCTTCCTTCCTTCCTTCCTTCCTTCCTTCCTTCCTTCCTTCTTCCTTCCTCCTTCCTTCCTTCCTTCTTTCCTTCTTGATCCTTCCTTCCTTCCTCCTTCCTTCTTCCTTCCTTCCTTCCTTCCTTCCTTCCTTCCTTCTTCCTTCCTTCCTTCCTTCCTTCCTTCCTTCCTTCCTTTCCTTCCTTCCTTCCTTCCTTCCTTCCTTCCTTCCTTCCTTCCTTCCTTCCTTCCTTCCTTCGGTCCTTCTCTCCTTCCTTTCTTCCCTTTCTCTTTCCCGCCTCTCCCAAGGACTAAGGGGTCTCTCTCTGACCCTCTGCTGCAGGTAACGGAGCTCCCCCCAGCAGCCCAGAGACCCCCAAGAAGCCCCCAGAAGAGGAAGGCGATGGAGTGGCCTCAGGACAAGGCAAGCACCCCTTCTCTGCACAGACCCCCACTCCTTTTGGGGCTTTTCTTGTTGCCCACTGCCACTGGCAGCTGGAGGAGGGTGCAAGGGCCACTGGGGTCGCCACAGGGGCCACTCCTGGGCTTCTAAATGTTTTGATGCAATGGGGAGCAATGCACCGAATGTCCTTTGCTCTCATTTGCAGATGGCGAGCAAACCCACAGCCCTCCGGAAGATGCATCAGGAGGAGACCCTGGCCCAGCGCCGCCTGAGGACGGTACAGTGCTGCGAGGGTCTTTCTGTCATTTCCCCCCCCCCCCCATTTGCACAAGAAATGTGGCCCCCCCCCCCCCGTTCCCCCCCCCCCCAATTGCTCTGAGCCATTAAAGGAGGTTGCAATTGAGATCTGAGCAGGGGGGGTGGGGCAGTCTGTCAGGCTGTGTTTGGACCTGTGCAGAGTGCAAAGAAGTCTCTAAATCAGACCTGGGCAAAGTTCGGTCCTCCAGGTGTTTTGGACTTCCAACTCTCACAATTCCTAATAGCCGTGCTGCGGGGGTCTTTCTGCCCCGTTTACCCTCCCCTCCCCGTTTGCTCAGGGCCATTAGAAGGGCCTGGAATTGAGATCTGAGCAGGGTGGGGGGTCTGTCAGGCTGTGTTTGGACCCGTGCAGGATGCAAAGAAGTCTCCAAATCAGGCCTGGGCAAAGTTCGGTCCTCCAGGTGTTTTGGACTTCCAACTCTCACAATTCCTAATAGCCGTGCTGCGGGGGTCTTTCTGCCCCGTTTACCCTCCCCTCCCCGTTTGCTCAGGGCCATTAGAAGGGCCTGGAATTGAGATCTGAGCAGGGTGGGGGGGTCTGTCAGGCTGTGTTTGGACCTGTGCAGAGTGCAAAGAAGTCTCTAAATCAGACCTGGGCAAAGTTCGGTCCTCCAGGTGTTTTGGACTTCCAACTCTCACAATTCCTAATAGCCGTGCTGCGGGGGTCTTTCTGCCCCGTTTACCCTCCCCTCCCCGTTTGCTCAGGGCCATTAGAAGGGCCTGGAATTGAGATCTGAGCAGGGTGGGGGGGTCTGTCAGGCTGTGTTTGGACCCGTGCAGGATGCAAAGAAGTCTCCAAATCAGGCCTGGGCAAAGTTCGGTCCTCCAGGTGTTTTGGACTTCCAACTCTCACAATTCCTAATAGCCGTGCTGCGGGGGTCTTTCTGCCCCATTCCCCCCCCCAAATTGCTCTGAGCCATTAAAGGGGGTTGCAATTGAGATCTGAGCAGGATGGGGGGTCTGTCAGGCTGTGTTTGGACCCGTGCAGGATGCAAAGAAGTCTCCAAATCAGGCCTGGGCAAAGTTCGGTCCTCCAGGTGTTTTGGACTTCCAACTCACAATTCCTAATAGCCGTGCTGCGGGGGTCTTTCTGCCCCATTTACCCCCCCCCCCCCCATTGCTCTGAGCCATTAAAGGGGGTTGCAATTGAGATCTGAGCAGGGTGGGGGGTCTGTCAGGCTGTGTTTGGACCTGTGCAGAGTGCAAAGAAGTCTCCAAATCAGGACTGGGCAAAGTTCGGTCCTCCAGGTGTTGTGGACTTCCAACTCTCACAATTCCTAATAGCCGTGCTGCGGGGGTCTTTCTGCCCCATTCCCCCCCCCAAATTGCTCTGAGCCATTAAAGGGGGTTGCAATTGAGATCTGAGCAGGATGGGGGGTCTGTCAGGCTGTGTTTGGACCCGTGCAGGATGCAAAGAAGTCTCCAAATCAGGCCTGGGCAAAGTTCGGTCCTCCAGGTGTTTTGGACTTCCAACTCTCACAATTCCTAACAGCCTACCGGCTGTTAGGAATTGTGGGAGTTGGAGTCCAAAACACCTGGAGGACCGAACTTTGCCCATGGCGGCTCTAAATTCTCTTAACTGTGCAGGAGGTACCTGCTTTTATACTCATCCACATGATGCAATCATACGTTCATGTTTTCGTCCTTCGTTACCTGATGCAAGCACACCTTCTGGTTGCACCAGGCGCTTGCTTTGTCACCCTGACTCACCTGGGTGAGCCTTGACCTGCCTCCGGAGGGGCTCTCCACCCCGCTGCTTTGGTCAAGGGGTGTGTGATAAACCTTTGGGCGGAGATCCATTCATCCTTTTCCCAGGAGTGTCTCTTTGCTGCCAAGGAGATTGGTTTTGGGTTGCACTCAACTCTTTTTGAAACGTGAGATTTGGAAATCTGCTTTCCTAATGCAGCCAGCTCCAAGCCACCCTTCTCCCCCAGATACTCAAGGAAAGGGAGAAGCATAAAAGGGACCGACCTGCAGCTTGCACCTAACAATACACAGGGCATCTCCTTAAAGGAGAAAGCATAGAATCCTAGAATCCTAGAATCCAAAGAGTTGGAAGAGACCTCATGGGCCATCCAGTCCAACCCCATTCTGCCAAGAAGCAGGAATATTGCATTCAAACCACCCCTGACAGATGGCCATCCAGCCTCTGTTTAAAAGCTTCCAAAGAAGGAGCCTCCACCACACTCCGGGGCAGAGAGTTCCACTGCTGAACGGCTCTCACAGTCAGGAAGTTCTTCCTCATGTTCAGATGGAATCTCCTCTCTTGTAGTTTGAAGCCATTGTTTCGCGTCCTAGTCTCCAGGGAAGCAGAAAACAAGCTTGCTCCCTCCTCCCTGTGGCTTCCTCTCACATATTTATACATGGCTATCATCTCCTCTCAGCCTTCTCTTCTTCAGGCTAAACATGCCCAGCTCCTTAAGCCGCTCCTCATAGGGCTTGTTCTCCAGACCCTTGATCATTTTAGTCGCCCTCCTCTGGACACATTCCAGCTTGTCAACATCTCTCTTGAATTGTGGTGCCCAAAATTGGACACAATATTCCAGGTGTGGTCTAACCAAAGCAGAATAGAGCATGGGGAGCATCACTTTCCTAGTAATGCATCAAATGCTAACCTTGATTAGCATTTGATGGCCTGGAGAAAGCAAGCAAGGTCCACAGAGTGATCCCCAAAACATGGCCGGGAGGAGCTCCTTTTCTCTAGTGACTCCAGGTTGAGGATCCCAGAGAGAAGAACCCAAGGACAGGGGGAAAGTGGGCTTTGGACCTGCTGTCAGGTCAAAAGGTGACTCTAAGAAGAAGGGGGTGCAGACACACAATAGGGTTGGGTTGTTGTGTTTTTTTCGGACTGTCTCCTAACATTTCACCTGCATCCGGGGCTAATAGCATCTTCAGAGGCCTGTTGAGGGTGAGGCAAGTGGAGCATATTTATTTACTTACTAGCTTGGGGACCCAGCGCTACCCGGGTTATTAGAGAAAGTGGGTAATGGCAGTTCTGTATGCCAAGTTTGGTCTTCATTGGTCATTGGATGACTGTCGTAGGATGTAGATTGGGTCATGGGGGCTCTGTGTGGCAAGTTTGGTCTTTATTGGTCATTGGATGAGGGTTGCAGTGGTTTCAGTAAGTGAGTAAAGATACTGCAAGTCCCATCATCCATGGTCCACCCTCCTCCAAACTGCAGCAGGATGTAGAGTGGGTCATGGGGGCTCTGTGTGCCAATTTGGTCTTGATCAGTCATTGATGAGGGTCGCAGTGGTTTCAGTAAGTAAGTAAGGTARTGCAAGCCCCATCATCCATGGTCCATCCCCCTTAGAACTGCATCAGGATGTTAAGTGGGCCATGAGTACTCTGTATGCCAAGTTTGGGCCTGATCTGTGATTTGTAGGGGCTACAATGTTCTGTGGGAAGTGAATCCCATCGTTTGTGGCCCATCCTGCCCTGAACTGCACCAGGTTTTAAAGTGGGCCATTGGGCCTCTGTGTGCCAAGTTTGGTCCTGATTAGTCATTGGTGTGGGCCACAGTGCTCTAAGGTAGTGAGTTAAAGTACTGCAAGTCTCGTCATCCATGGTCCATCCTCGCTCAAACTGCACCAGAATGTAGAGTTAGTCTTGGGGGGGGGGGGGGGGGGTGTCTGTGTGCCAGGTTTGGTCTTGTTCTGTCATTGTTGGGGGCCACAAGGAGTTTTGGACTTCAACTCCAACCATTCCTGACAGCTTTAGGACACTTTCCTATTCCCTCTGCTACCTCGGAATGTTGAGATTGGCCAATCAGAGACCATATGCAAATTGTACCACAGTGGCAGCCAATCAGAACACTGCCACATACACCTCCCGTCCTCCCTCTGCATACAAACACTGACTTTTATTAGATAGATGATAGATAGATAGATAGATAGATAGATAGATAGATAGATAGATAGATAGATAGATAGATTTACAGTATGTATATTCCATACAGGGCAGATGTCGCACCTCAGAATAGGTTCACCTTGCTGAAAGCACCAAACTGCACACAGCCAAAAGTCTTTAAAGTCTTTAAAGTTTATTAAAAAGTAAAAGATAAAAAGTTCATAGAAGCAAAAGCAGTGTTCCAAAAGATCAATACAAAACAACACTTTGAAGCATGATCCAAAAAGGCACCAGCAAAGCCAAATCCCATGAGAACATGACTGAGTCCTGAGAGCACGAACACAAGAACTGCAAAACAATCCAGACAAGCAGAATGCAAGTTTCTTGGTTAAATGAAAAGTTGCTTAGACAAAGGTTTGGTCCCAAACATACTGCTTAATACCCTCTGCAAAACATGAAGGCGTTTCTTTGGCCTCTGGCCTCCTTCTTGTTAGCTATTCTCACACTCCTTCAAACTGTCAGCATGATCTAAGGTGAGTCTGTTCGTTTCTTTGGCCTCTGGCCTCCTTCTTGTTAGCTATTCTCACACTCCTTTGAACTCTGAATTCCAAAGGGTCAGCATGATCTAAGCTCCCTGTTTCGTCAAGGTCAGCCTGTTCGTTAGTGTTATCCAGTTTGCCTTCCTGCTCATTGTCAGGCTGAGAACTGTCCTCCTTCTCGGAGTCAATTTCCACCTGCACCTGGCTAGTTTCAGTATCAACAAACGCATCTCTTGCTGTGGGGAACCGAACTTCCACACCCTGTTCCTTATTGACTATAACAGGGACATTTTGAACCAGATTGTCAACCTGAATCCCATCATCCTCATCGGAGGCACTCTGTGCACTCTGTGGTTCCAGCTGAGTCACAACAGCGGATCACTAATGCATATATACATGGCAAACATTCAATGCCATAGACACACAACATATATAGACAGACACACAGAGGCTATTTAACTTTCCAGCTTCATGAGGGTATGCCTTTGAATTCCGGCCACCGGAGGAGCTGTCGCTTCACCGTCCACTTGGGACACTGATGGAGTACTTCCTCATTCTTTTGCTGGCTGCTGGAGAGTTTTATGACATTGTGAATTACTTAAATTAGCCTCCCTGCATAAGTGGTACCTAAATTTCCTACTTGACAGATGCACCTGTCTTTTAGGCTGCAAAGGTTGACAACAAGCTAGACAAATGGTCGGGAGCTTACTCTGACCCAGGTTGGCTTCGAACACATGACCTTTTGGTCAGTAGTGATTTTAATGCAGCTGACTCCCAACCAGCTGCGTCACAACCCAGTATATATGTCTATGGAATGTGTAGGGTGGGTGAAATAACCCTTGTCTATTTAAAGTAAGTGTGAATGTTGCAGGAAGCAAGCTTGATCAGCATTGCATAGCCTTGCAGCTGCAAAGTCAATCAGGGAGGGTATCTACAGAGAGGTAGCCCGGCCCCTGTTGCCTGGAGGCACCCTCTGTTTGGGGCAAAAGAACCCTTTTAAAGCAAATGTGAAGCAAGCTTGATCAGCATTGCGTAGCCTTGGAGCTGCAAAGTCAATCAGGGAGGGTATCTGCAGAGAGGTAGCCTGGCTCCTGTTGCCTGGAGGCACCCTCTGTTTGAGAGGTGTGAATAGGCTCTTGATTGCATGTGCTCTGGAGTTCCCCTTTTCCATCTGACCCACTTGCTTTCCCAACAGGAGGCTCTGCTCCCGAGGAGACCCCAGGAGAGGAGGAGGGCCACAGCATGGCACCGGGAGAAGGTGAACCCCTTTCTCTGCTGGGACCCTCCCTCCTTCCATTTGGAGGGATGGGTTGGGGATTGATCCAGGTTACCTGGGGCCACTGAGGGTTGGGAGTGCAATGGCCATTGGGAGGGGGGGCCCTTTGCCCTCTGAGGCCATTTGTGGACTTCCAAATACATATGACTACATATAACTACAGAGTTCCCCCTGCTCTCCCTTGCAGACGGAGGGCAACCCCGCAGCCCCCCAGAAGGCACATCAGGAGCAGACCCTGTCCCAGCGCCACCTGAAGGAGGTACGGCTTTTGGGGGGGGGGGCTTATCTCCTTCTGCTCCCTGCAAGGAAAGTGGGAGGATGGTGAGACATTTTTGTGCATTCCAAAAGCAGGCCCAAGAAGGGCACATGGGGTGAGGGGGTCAATGTCCACCCCGGGCACCCAACCCCTTTGGGGAATCTTGGGGGAGTCAAGATGGGGGGGAGGGCACTTTGCCAAGACAGCCCATACAGGTGCTTCTTCTTCCTGGCTCAGGGAATTGGGATGGAGGGGTTGCTGAGTTGCCACACCCCCGTGGCCCCCTCCCCTTTTAATACCTATATGTTCATTTCCAGGAAGCAACCGGGCCTCAGGTTCAGGTAAGAGCAGAATCCCCTCCTCAGGTACACAGAGCTCTCTGCTGTCCCCTCCTGGCTGGGTGGGTGGGGGGACACAGGATCCTGGCAAGTGACCCCTTCCCCTGTGCTTTGCTTCCAGGGACTGCCCAGCAGACAGAGTCCGGGATTCAGGCAGGTGAGTGAGGGGTGCGCCCAGACTTTTCCTGGGCAGCTTTTGAGGTGGGGGGGGGTGTTCGTGCCCTTGCTCCTCCCAGTGTTGCCTGGGTTCTGGGGGGGGTCTCCATTTCCCATTGCGTGGCTCTCCCCACAGGTGGTGTCCTGGCCATCCTCTTTGGCGTCCTCTTCGGCCTCACGGCCCTCGCTTTCTTTCTCTACGTCCGAAAGCACCGGAAGCAAAGGTAGGAAGGAAGAAACACCTGGGTGACACCCCCACCATGATCCTTAGCTTTGGGGAGAGGGTCAGCACACCTGATCCTGGGGGAAGGGTCATACACTACTATGGTGTGGGATCTGGAAGGATACAGAAGTGTCCTGGGCGTCCCTTTGCCCCCCCCCCCCCCACAATATCCAACCACGTACAAATGCCAATCCACTGTATGTTGAATAGACAGCTCAAAATTCTTGAAAACCAGTTAACCTCCCCCCTTTCCCCCCCCCCCCCCCCCACATTAACCTCCCCCACTTTTTCCCCATTGCAGGCTGGCTGCTCAGTCCGGGAAGCCCTCCGTCATCTACACTCCGGCCGCCAAGACCGAGGAGAACACTGTTTAGGTCACTGAGGCCGAAAATTGGAACAATTGGGGAAGGAGCTCGTCGGACTTCACTCCCCCCCCCCACCCGCAATGACTGCCCCCCTTGACCCCAAGGCAAGAGAAGACCCAACACAAGAGACAAATGGCCAGGGCTTTGTGGGGGGGGTCACTAGTGTGGCATGGGACCCCCCTCCCTGCCCCACCCAAAGTGGGGAAGGGGCTCATTGGACTTCCCTCCCCCCCTCACAACTACTGCCCCCCTTGACCCCAATCCAAGAGAAGACCCAACACAAGAGACAAATGGCCAGGGCTTTGTGGGGGGTCACTAGTGTGGCATGGGACCCCCCTCCCTGCCCCACCCAAAGTGGGGAAGGGGCTCATCGGACTTCACTCCCCCCACCCTGCACCTCCTGCCCCATTGACCCCAAGCCAAGAGAAGACCCAACGCAAGAGACAAATGGCCAGGGCTTTGTGGGGGGGGGGTCACTAGTGTGGCATGGGACCCCCCTCCCTGCCCCACCCAAAGTGGGGAAGGGGCTCATCGGACCACTCCCCCCGCCCTGCACCTCCCGCACCCTTGACCCCAAGCCAAGAGAAGACCCAACACAAGAGACAAATGGCCAGGGCTTTGTGGGGGGGGGTCACTAGTGTGGCATGGGACCCCCCTCCCTGCCCCACCCAAAGTGGGGAAGGGGCTCATCGGACCACTCCCCCCCCCCTGCACCTCCTGCCCCTTGACCCCAAGGCAAGAGAAGACCCAACACAAGAGACAAATGGCCAGGGCTTTGTGGGGGGGGGGGTCTCTAGTGTGGCATGGGACCCCCCTCCCTGCCCCACCCAAAGTGGGGAAGGGGCTCATTGGACTTCCACTCCCCCACCCGCAATGACTGCCCCCCTTGACCCCAAGGCAAGAGAAGACCCAACACAAGAGACAAATGGCCAGGGCTTTGTGGGGGGGGGGGTCACTAGTGTGGCATGGGACCCCCCTCCCTGCCCCACCCAAAGTGGGGAAGGGGCTCATCGGACCACTCCCCCCGCCCTGCACCTCCCGCACCCTTGACCCCAAGCCAAGAGAAGACCCAACACAAGAGACAAATGGCCAGGGCTTTGTGGGGGGGGGGGCACTAGTGTGGCATGGGACCCCCCTCCCTGCCCCACCCAAAGTGGGGAAGGGGCTCATCGGATCTTCCTTAGCTGTGCCCGGCTAAGTGTGCGGGGGTCGGGGGGGGGGAGGCAGGGGTGACCATAAGATGACCTGCCTTCCACCCGAAGGTTAATTACAAAGCTTGGTTTCTCAGGGAAACCCTAAGGTGGAACCCCCCCCCCCCCCCCAACACACACACACACACATGTCCATCATTAATGAGACCAAAGAGTGATCTCCCTTGGGATGCAGCCCAACCTAGACTAGACCATTTTGGTCAAGGTGGGATTTGCCCCCCACCCCCCAGTGGGACTCCCCCCTCCACCATCGAGGCAACAGGTCTGTTCTAGGCAGTACTTGCACCCCAAAAGGAATCCAAGAGTTGTGGCAGCTTGGAGGAAAAAAAGGTTAAGTGGAACACAAGAGCCATGTTTACGCATTTGAAAAGGATGTCATATTGTTTTCTCCTCCTCTGGAAACTAGGAGCTCTGCGAGCTCTGCAAGTGCAGCATTTTTCCGAATGAAGCAGAGAGTGTCGAAGGCTTTCATGGCCAGAATCACTGGGTTGTTGTAGGTTTTTTTTGGGCTATATGGCCATGGTCTAGAGGCATTCTCTCCTGACGTTTCGCCTGCATCTATGGCAAGCATCCTCAGAGGTAGTGAGGTCTGTTGGAATTAGGAAAAAGGGTTTATATATCTGTGGAATGACCAGGGTGGGACAAAGGACTCTTGTCTGCTCGAGCTAGGGGTGAATGTTTCAACTGACCACCTTGATTAGCATTTGATAGCCTGACAGTGCCTGGAGCAATCTTTTGTGAGACGTGGACTGTCTACAGACGTCAACATTGACACTGAAATACAACACCACCTGAGCTCTGCGAGTGCAGCATTTTTCCGAATGAAGCAGAGAGTGTTTGAGGACCCGGACATCGGTAGGGAGACCAAGAGGCTTGTTTATAAAGCCATTGTCCTCCCAACCATGCTATATGCCTGCGAAACGTGGACTGTCTACACACATCACATGCAACTCCTGGAACGATTCCTCCGAAAAATCCTGCAAATCTCTTGGGAAGACAGACAAGGAAACATCAGCGGGGAAAAAGCCAATGCAATGCTGTGCTGCATCTGCAAAGGCACCGTGACCCACCTCATTCAGACCTCTCACTTGGGGTCACACTGTGTCCACTTCTGGGCAGCCAGTTCAAGGATACCATCAAAGAACTTCGGGAGACAAGTGAGCAGGACTCAAGAGAGACCAGGAAGATCCCCCTCCTCGTTTTTGGACCAGAAGAAGCAAGCAACGCGGGTAGAAAGAGTCGCTGCCCGCCTTGGACTGACCACCTTGGTGCTTGACCCTTCCCCATCCAATTGGCCACTTCCAAAGAATGCTACATGGTTAGCAAGAGAAGCCCCCTCCCCTCTCCTTTCCTGCAATGCTTTTTTTATTTATCGTGTCATCCGCAACCAGAACATTGTATTACATTTCTAACAGAACAAAACAAGCAAACAGATTAAAAACACACACACAAATTTTGCAAACTTGGTAGCTGATTAAATGTCCTTTGACCAGTCTCTGGCCCCTTGGAGTGCCTCTGGTGTTGCCGCAAGGAGGTCCTCCCTTGTGCATCATGTGGCTGGGCTCAGGTTGCATTGCAGCAGGTGGTCAGTGACCAGGTGACATATAAACAGGATAGAAATTTTGGAGACGGATAGGGCGTGAAGACAATCCCAAATCACTACTAAAGTGTGTTAAGGGACATATTGCTGGGAGTTTCCTTAATCTTGGAAGGCACACTGGAACAACCATGTTTTCAGGCTCCTCCTAAAGGCTGCCAACGTTAGAGCATGTCTGATGTCCTTGGGGAGTGAGTTCCAGAGTCGAGGGGCCACCACCAAGAAGGCCCTGTCCCTCATCCCTGCCAATCGCGCTTGCGATGCTGGTGGGATCGAGAGCAGGGCCTCTCCAGATGATCGGAGAGATCGCGTGGGTTTGTATAGAGTGATGCGGTCACGCAGGTAGGCGGGTCCCAAACCGTTTATGGCTTTGTAGGTAAGCACCTGCACCTTGAATTGGGACCGGAAAATGAACGGCAGCCAGTGGAGCTCCTTAAACATCCCCTAGCAGCAGCGGCAGCAAAAAAGATCCCAACCACCTTCCAAACATGTGTTTGGGTTTATAAGCAGCAATGGCTGCTGGATACCCCACCCTAATGATGGATACGTATGCACAGCTGGGAGACAAGCACTTTAGGCTGCACTTCCCAGCAGGCTTACTTTTAGCAAAAAAAACTTTCTTATAATTCCAAATCGTCTTCCGAGCCATTAAAATCAATGGCCCGGGTCACTTTGAAACTACAGGGGACTTCCGACTTCCAAGCGCGCTTTGGAACCCAGTTCGGAAGTGTGAAACTTCCAAATTTAGTTCCGACACCCGCAACCTCCGAACGAACTCGCCCATCGATATAAATAAAAATGTAATGTTTGTTTGTGGGATTAACATAACTCAAAAACCACTGGGCAAATTGACACGAAATTTGGACACTGTAACCCTAATGGACCAATGAGTGACCATCACTCATAAAGCCTCCTCCCCCCCCCCAAAAGAAAAAAAAAGTGGAAGGGACTTAAAAACCCAAAAAAGCTAAATGATGAAAAGCTAAATGACGATACAGAAAAAGAGGAAGGAAGGGGAGAAAGAAAGGAAGGAAGGGGAGGAAAGAGAGGGAGAGAGAAAGAAGAGAAAGAGAAGGAAGCAGGGAAGCAAAGAGGGAAGGAAGGAAAGAATAAGGGAAGGAAGAAAAGAGGGAGCGAAGGAAGGAGGGAAAGGAGAGAAAGAAGGAGGGAATGAAAGAAGGGAAGAGAAAAGGAAGGATGAAAGCAAAAAGTGAAGGAAGGAAGGAAAGAGGTAGGGAAAGAAGGAAGGAAAGAAGAAGAGAAAGAAGGGAGGGAAGGAAAGAAGGAAAGAGAAAAGGAAGGACGGATCAAAAAGTGAAGAAAGGAAGCAAAGAGGTAGGGAAAGAAGGAAGGAATGAGAGAAAGAAGGAGAGAAAGAGGGAGGGAAGGAAAGAGAAAAGGAAGGAAAGAAGCAAAAAATTGAAGGAAGGAAAGAGGTAGGGAAAGAAGGAAGGAAGGAGAGAAAGAGGGAGGGAAGGAAAGAGAAAAGGAAGGATGGAAGCAAAAAGTGAAGGTAGGTAGGTAGGTAGGTAGGTAGGAAGGAAGGAAGGAAGGAAGGAAAGAGGTAGGGAAAGAAGGAAGGAAGGAGAGAAAGAGAGAGGGAAGGAAAGAGAAAAGGAAGGATGGAAGCAAAATGTGAAGGTAGGTAGGTAGGTAGGTAGGTAGGAAGGAAGGTAGGAAGGAAGGAAGGAAGGAAGGAAGGAAGGAAGGAAGGAAGGAAGCAAAGAGGTAGAGAAGGAAGGAAAGAAGGAAAGAGAAAAGCAAGGATGGAAGCAAAAAGTGAAGGAAGGAAGGAAAGGTAGGAAAGAAGGAGAGAAAGAAGGGAGGGGGGGAAGAAGGAAAGAGAAAAGGAAGGATGGAAGCAAAAAATGAAGGAAGGAAGGAAAGAGGTAGGGAAAGAAGGAAGGTAGGAAAGAAGGAGAGAAAGAAGGGAGGGAAGGAAGGAAAGAGAAAAGGAAGGATGGAAGCAAAAAATGAAGGAAGGAAAGAGGTAGGGAAAGAAGGAAGGTAGGAAAGAAGGAGAGAAAGAAGGGAGGGAAGGAAGGAAAGAGAAAAGGAAGGATGGAAGCAAAAAGTGAAGGAAGGAAGAAAGAGGAAGGAAAGAAGGAGAGAAAGAGCAAAGGAAGGATGGAAGCAAAAAGTGAAGGAAGGAAGGAAGGAAGGAAGGAAGAGGGAAGGAAAGAGAAAAGGAAGGACGAAAGCAAAAATGTGAAGGAAGGAAGGAAGGAAGGAAGGAAGGAAGGAAGGAAGGAAGGAAGGAAGGAAGGAAGGAAGGAAGGAAGGAGGTAGGGAAAGAAGGAAGAAACGAGTGAAAGGAGAGAAAGAGGGAGGGAAGGAAAGAGAAAAGGAAGGATGGAAGCAAAAAGTGAAGGTAGGGAGGGAGGGAAAGAAGGAAGGAAGGAAGGAGAAAGAAAGAGAAGGGGAGGGAAGGTTGGCTACAGCAACGCGAGGCGAGTATAGCTAGTGCCTCATATACATCTCTATTTGCAACTGAGAAAGACACAAAGAGGTGGGAACCTTTTTGTGGAACAATACCTGGAGGAGGGCCCAATTTGGCCCATGCCTGGGCCAGAATATCCCCTTCTTCAACTTGCACAGACGCACACAACAGGCACTTTCTTGTCCACAATCTTTCTTTATTGGTGCGAATGCATTTTGTGGGCCCCCTGCCTCTCCCAAAGGAGGGAACAGGTAGGCCCCCTGGTCCCCTTGGCTAACATAATCCCCCCAAAAGTCCCTCCAGCCTCCAAGCGGCCCCTTTTCTTTCCTGGGGGCCAAAAGAGGAGCCAACAGGTCCGTCCCGGTGGGGCTCCTCCCTTTCCGCTCTGCAGGAAAGGCCCCTCCATCCAGAGACGAACGCCAGAGAGTTTCCAGCACCCTGTGACCCCTCCCACCCCAATAAGTCAAAGGAAGGGGTGGGGGGTGTAAAGCCTTGTCCTCACTCCAAAAGTCCTGCCGCCGTTTGTCCCGAGGGTCCAGCAAAGCTCCCGAAGGCACGGCAGCTACGCGACAACGGGTTGGAATGAAGGTGAGCTGGACACAAGGTGGGGAGGGGGGGCTCAGGATGCCGGCTGGGGGTTGGTCTCACGCCGCAGGCCTGAGAAGACAAGGAAGGGGGCAGTGGTCAGTCAGGACGGAGCCCCAGCCCCATTATTACTATTATTATTATTATTATTATTATTATTATTATTATTATTATTATCATCATCATCATCATTCCCTATTATTATTGTTGAAGGCTTTCATGGCTGGAATATATGGCCATGTTCTGGAGGCATTTTCTCCTGACGTTTCGCCTGCATCTATGGCAAGCATCCTCAGAGGTAGTAAAATTACAACAGTAAAACAACAGAGAGTAAACAATCAGGCACATCTAATCACCTCTCAACAAAAGATTCCCCCAGGCACTGCCAAGCCATCAAATGCTAATCAAGGTGGTCAGTTGAAATATAATAATAATAATAATAATAATAATAATAAAGTTGGATATAAACAACAAAAAATTCTCCCAGGCACTGTCAGGCCACCAAATGCTAATCAAGGTGGTCAGTTGAAACATTCACACCTAGAATCAAAGAGTTGGAAGAGACCTCATGGGCCATCCAGTCCAACCCCCTGCCAAGAAGCAGGAAAGCTATGCTCACAAGAGTCCTTTGCCTCACCCTGGTCATTCCACAGATATATAAACCCATTTTCCTAGTTCCAACAGACCTCACTACCTCTGAGGATGCTTGCCATAGATGCAGGCGAAACGTCAGGAGAAAAATTGCCTCCAGAACATGGCCATATAACCCGAAAAAACCTACAACAACCTATATTATTATTATTATTATTATTATTATTATTATTATTATTATTATTATTATTATAATATCCCATGAGGAGACTCAAAGGGGCCTAAACATGGAAGCAAGTACCTGCTGTGGTTGGAGACACCCCCCCCCCCCCACATCCCCAGGCCCCAATGTCAGCCACTAAGGGCCTTTGGGGAGAAGGGGTGGCAAGAGCGTTGGTCCAGCCTCGCGGCCCCTGCGGCCAAGGGTCAGGGAGGCCTCTCTGGCCGCATACTCACACAGGAGGAGGTGGCGCAGGTTCTGCTTGGAGCCTCCGGACAGGAGGTAGGCCCAGACGGCGGCCCCTGCCATCAGCAGGTAGGCTGGGAGGAGGCTGGCCAGGTAGAGCGGGTTCAAGAAGGTCTGCAGGAGAAACCGGGGGGGGGGGGGGGGAGAAGAGTGAGGGGCTATGCAGGACATTGCCTTCCTCTGCCAATAAATATTTCCTTCTTTCCTTCCTTCTTCCCCTCCCTCCCCTCTCCTTTCTTGCCCTTTCCTTCCCTCGCCTCCTTTCTTCCCTTCCCTCTCCTCTCTTTCTTTCTTCCCTCCTTCCCTTCTCTTCCCTCTCTTCCATTTCTTTCTCTCCTTTCTTCCTCCTTCCTTTTCCTCTTCTTTCTTTCTCTTCCTCCTCTTCCTCTTTCCCTTTCTTTCCTTCCTTCTCCCCTTTCCCTTTCTCTTCCACTTCTTTCTTTTCTTCTTCCCTTCCCTCTTTTCTTTCTTTCTTCCCTCCCCTTCTCTTCCCTCTTTTCTTTCTTCCCTCTTTCCCTTCTCTTCCCTCTCTTCCACTTCTTTCTTTTCTTCTTCCCTTCCCTCTTTTCTTTCTTTCTTCCCTCCTTCCCTTCTCTTCCCTCTCTTCCACTTTTCTTTTCTTCTTCCCTTCCCTCTTTTCTTTCTTTCTTCCCTCCCCTTCTCTTCCCTCTTTTCTTTCTTTCTTCCCTCTTTCCCTTCTCTTCCCTCTCTTCCACTTCTTTCTTTTCTTCTTCCCTTCCCTCTTTTCTTTCTTTCTTCCCTCCCCTTCTCTTCCCTCTTTTCTTTCTTTCTTCCCTCCCCTTCTCTTCCCTCTTTTCTTTCTTTCTTCCCTTTCCCTTCTCTTCCCTCTCTTCCACTTCTTTCTTTTCTTCTTCCCTTCCCTCTTTTCTTTCTTTCTTCCCTCCCCTTCTCTTCCCTCTTTTCTTTCTTTCTTCCCTCTTTCCCTTCTCTTCCCTCTCTTCCACTTCTTTCTTTTCTTCTTCCCTTCCCTCTTTTCTTTCTTTCTTCCCTCCCCTTCTCTTCCCTCTTTTCTTTCTTTCTTCCCTCTTCCCTTCTCTTCCCTCTCTTCCACTTCTTTCTTTTCTTCTTCCCTTCCCTCTTTTCTTTCTTTCTTCCCTCCCCTTCTCTTCCCTCTTTTCTTTCTTTCTTCCCTTTCCCTTCTCTTCCCTCTCTTCCACTTCTTTCTTTTCTTCTTCCCTTCCCTCTTTTCTTTCTTTCTTCCCTCCTTCCCTTCTCTTCCCTCTCTTCCACTTCTTTCTTTTCTTCTTCCCTTCCCTCTTTTCTTTCTTTCTTCCCTCCCCTTCTCTTCCCTCTTTTCTTTCTTTCTTCCCTCCTTCCCTTCTCTTCCCTCTCTTCCACTTCTTTCTTTTCTTCTTCCCTTCCCTCTTTTCTTTCTTTCTTCCCTCCTTCCCTTCTCTTCCCTCTCTTCCACTTCTTTCTTTTCTTCTTCCCTTCCCTCTTTTCTTTCTTTCTTCCCTCCCCTTCTCTTCCCTCTTTTCTTTCTTTCTTCCCTCTTCCCTTCTCTTCCCTCTCTTCCACTTCTTTCTTTTCTTCTTCCCTTCCCTCTTTTCTTTCTTTCTTCCCTCCCCTTCTCTTCCCTCTTTTCTTTCTTTCTTCCCTCTTTCCCTTCTCTTCCCTCTCTTCCTTCCACTTCTTTCTTTCCTTCCTTTCTTTTCTTCCTTCCTCCTTCTTTCCTTCTCTCCTCCCATTTCCTTCCCTCTTTCCTTCCTTCTTTGGGCCCTTCCCGACAGGTCCTATATCCCAGGATCTGATCCCAGATTATCCCAGATTATCTAGCAGTGCAGACTCATATAATCCAGTTTAAAACATAAAACCTGGGATCAGATCCTGAGACATAGCGCCTGCCTGGAAGGGCCCTTTCTTCCTTTCCTTCCTTCCCCTCTTACTTTCTTCCCTTCCCTCCCTCAGCCACCCAGTCCAACCCTCTTCTGTCAGGCAGAAAGGCACCATCTAAGCCCTTCCAACAGATAATCGTAGAGCATTAACTAATTTCAAAGATTATAATTTTAGAGATTAACTAATTTTAAAAAGCCTTGGAAACAGAGGAACCTGTGAAGAGCGCCTTTCCCAAGGCTGTAGACATCTCACAGGGTTGGAAAAAGAGAGAACTTTGGAGGACCTCTTTGTCCCCACCAAAATTCCACCTAAACATTCGAATGATGGATTCCTTGAGCTGGAAGACACCTCGTGCGCCACCCAGTCCATCCCCCTGCCAAGCAGGAAAATCGCATTAGGAAGAACTTCCTGATGGTTACAGCTGTTTGAAAGTGAATCTGCTCCCTGGGAGTCCGGCGAAGTCTCCTCTTCCAGATCTTTTGTACCCAAGGCTAGATGGTCATCTGTTGGGAGGGTTTGGATTGAGTCTTCCTGGATGGCCCTTGTGGGTGTCTTCCAGCTCTAGGATTCTATGGGCTCTTCCACACAGCCCTATATCCCAGAATATCAAGGTACAAAATCACACAATATTCGCTTTGAACTGGGTTATCGGAGTCCACACTGCCATATAACCCAGTTCAAAGCAGAGAATGTGGGGTTTTATTCAGCTGTGTGGAAGGGGCTTAGGACACAGGAAAGTGGGAGTCAGGGGGGAAACCCCACAGCATTGTTGACAGGTTAAGAAGGCCATTCAAAAGACAGACAACAAACAACAAAGATGATCCTGAAGGCAGGATCATCAAGTTTGCAGACCACACCAAATTGGGAGGGAGAGCCAAGACTCCAGAGGACAGGAGCAGGAATCAAAGGGATCTTGACAGATTAGAGAGATGAGGGGCCAAAACTAACACAATGGTCAACAGGGACAAATGCAAGAGACTCCACTTTGGCAGGAAAAACGAAATGCAAAGATACAGAATGGGGGATGCCTGGCTCGAGAGCAGTACGTGTGAAAAAGATCTTGGAGTCCTCGTGGACGACAAGTTAAACATGAGCCAACAATGTGATGTGGCGGCAAAAAAAGCCAATGGGATTTTGGCCTGCATCAATAGGAGCATAGTGTCTAGATCTAGGGAAGTATGCTACCCCTCTATTCCGCTTTGGTTAGACCACACCTGGAATATTGTGTCCAATTCTGGGCATCACAATTCAACAGAGATATTGACAAGCTGGAAATGTGTCCAGGGGAGGGCGACTAAAATGATAAAAGGTCTGGAGAACAAGCCCTATGAGGAGCGGCTTAAGGAGCTGGGCATGTTTAGCCTGAAGAAGAGAAGGCTGAGAGGAGATATGATAGCCATGTATAAATATGTGAGAGGAAGCCACAGGGAGGAGGAGGGAGCAAGCTTGTTTTCTGCTTCCCTGGAGACTAGGATGCAATGGAACAATGGCTTCAAACTACAAGAGAGGAGATTCCATCTGAACATGAGGAAGAACTTCCTGACTGTGAGAGCCGTTCAGCAGTGGAACTCTCTGCCCCAGAGTGTGGTGGAGGCTCCTTCTTTGGAAGCTTTGAAACAGAGGCTGGATGGCCCTTCTTTGGAAGCTTTAAACAGAGGCTGGATGGCCATCTGTCAGGGGTGATTTGAATGCAATATTCCTGCTTCTTGGCACAATGGGGTTGGACTGGATGGCCCATGAGGTCTCTCCCAATCTATGATTCTATGATTCCCTTCTTGCTTGGTCATCTTGACCGGAGTGAGCAATGGCATCTAGAAAAGGCACACCTGTCACTCAACACTTGCTCAACGATGCCAGAAAAGCTTTATCCTCGACACACTACCACAGCCCCCTCCCCACAGCACCCCTGGGAGCCTGGCCACTTGTGGACTCCAACTGACCCACTGGCCTGATCACAGGAGAGGAAGTGACCATCTCACTGCTCCTCCCGTGGGGGGGAGGGTGTGCTCACGGCCACTCACCAGGCAGGAGACGATGAGGTGGGAGACCACCACGGCCGCCACTTCCCACCAGCGCTTGGTCTCACAGCCGTGGAAGAAGATGATTCCCCAGAAGGTGTGCAGCAGGATCAGGACCAGAGTCATGAAGGCTGGAAAGAGGGAGGGAGCGAGGGAGATAGTGGGGATGAAGTCGAACATGACCCCCCCCCCCCCATAAGAGATAGTAACTTATAGTTTTGCTAAGGGCAAGGATGCCAGGCTGGATAATAAGGGTCAAGCCTTGGTCAGTTTGGTGTGTATCATTTAATCAAGGCTTTATGCTCTATTTCCATATGTTTACAGCAGAAAGTAACCAATTTATTACTCAAAATCAATGCTCTATTTTCATATGTTTACAGCAGAAGGTAACCCATTTATTACTGAAAATCATGCCACAAAAGTATTTGAATTTTCCCACCTGAGGCACACCTGGGCTCCTGAGGGTCCCCCACCTCACCAACAAGGGACTCTCTTTCCCCCTCATGGATATATTTCCCTTTATGGACCTTCCTATGAATAATATGAACTATGGACACTGGGGGAAGGTAGTTGGGTTTACTCTCTGTGTTATAATTTCTATATTTTCATATTTTCTCCTGTATTTCTTTATTTCCCTTCATGTATTTGACCTGGTCCTGACCCTTTTCCTCCCTTCCCCTCTCCTTGAGGAAAATGAATAAGGAAGTTGTCCTGCCTTTGCAAAAGGCCATTAGCGATTGTGAAAACCCTTATCTTTGGACATTTTTTGCATGGACAATAGTAAAGGAAATCCTTTTGTCTTGGGAGTTGGGCCACTATTAGGATTTCTGTTTGGCAGACTTTTTAATCATATAACAATGGGGGAATATGACCTTAGGAAAGTCCTCTTTTCCTCCAAGCCATTTTTCTTTCAAACTTCTCCACAAAGAACTTCCACCCAAGTCTTCCCCTTTGTGTCATATCTGATGGCGACAGGAAAACTTGGATTTCTTTAACATATGTTTATTGCCTTCACTCATGAACACAATAGAATGGCTTGGCTGGCAGACCCCCCCCGGATCTCGCTAAGCCTCAGGGACAATCTTGTCATAATCCACTCCAGAATGCATTGTTTCCCTTCATCCCGCCTCCCTCCCTTCTGATTCACTGGAGCGTCAAGGCAGCAGGAGCCTCCTGATAGGCTCTGGCGCCCAGCGAAAGCCCTGTGATTGGCCCTGATGCATGGGGGACGGCCAAGCCTCCTCCCAGCTGTTTGCGCATCAGCCAATCCCCTTCAAGCTGGGCGGGAGGGGGGAGTGGGAATTTTGAAACTCACAACTCTGTATTTTCTATAAAAATGGCCTTTACTTCTGTAACCACATTCTCTGCTTGGAATGATTGCCTCTCTGCATCCTTTTCAGCTGAATTGCAAATAAACCCCGGTGGAACTTCCTTCCACTTGGTAAGACCTTTTATTGGGGAAAACCAGGGATTGGGTGCTTCTCTGTCTCGCCAGAGAAAAAGAACTCTTTGATGAGTCTAATTGGTCTCTGCCTCCTGGCAAAGACCCCTACATTCCTGCTCTATAACAGGGAGGGAGAGAACCAGACTGTGGGGCAGAAGGAGGGGTAGCCTTACCTGAACTCAGGAAGTAGAGCTGCGAGTCCCCATAGATGCCCACGGTGCCCGGCCCCAGGGAGTCGGCCAGCAGGTTGATCATGGAGAAGGCCCCGCTCATGAGGCCAAAGCCCAGGCCGGCCACTGCAGGGGAGAAACATTGGGAAGGAGGGTCAAAGGCAGGGCCAGCCTGGGCAAAGGGGAAGGGTCAAGCTCACTTCCTGCTGCTCTGAGAGACCAGGAGCCAATGGAGCCATGGGTTCAAAGCGCAGTGGAAATGTGCCACTGCGATGCCTGCGAATCCAACAGAAGCTCCTCAACAACAACACCACTTTATTTATCTTCTTCCCTATCTCCCCGGATGGACTTTGGGAATCCAGCGGAAGCTTCTCCCTTCTCTGGTGGTTTTGAACCA
>NW_026845477.1:1712295-1740740 GCF_025583915.1 Anolis sagrei ordinatus | reverse complement strand
ATCTGAGTCCCTCTTGGAGGTGAGAAGATCGGTATAGAAAACGTATAAATAAATAAATAAATGTGTGTTTACAGAATTTTTGCAATGTTCTTAGTTCTGACTGTGCTGTGACTGCCCCTCCAGCCATGAGGAGAGGTGGGTAAGAAATAAAATTCTTCTTACAGTTTTTAAAATAATAATAAATCTTTATTTGTACCCCGCCACCACCGTCTCCCGAAAGGTTCTCTGGGCGGCTCGTGGAAGCACATGCAGACAAAAATACATAAGCACAAACACAATGACAGAAGTACAATCAACAGTGCATAAAAATATCACAGATAAAATTATAAAAATATAAAATTCCTAAAATGCAGTAGAACCTGTGGGTAAGTAAGCTGGCTATCTGACATAACAGTCCAAGTACAGGCAGTGCTATGAAGGATTCATCATGCTGGCCATGGATTAGTCAGGGTCATGTCTGAAGAGCCATGTTTTTAGGCTCATCCGGAAGGCCTGAAGAGAGGCGGCCAATCTAATTACTTTAGGGAGGTTATTCCTGAGCCACCACCAAAGAAGTCTTGTCTGTTGAAGGTAGGGGTGAATGTTTTTATTGGCCACCTTGATTAGCATTTAATGGCATGGCAGTTCTTACAGGACGGCTTCTTACAGCCTGGGGGAATCCTCTGTTGAGAGGTGATTAGCTGTCCCTGATATAGTTTCTTGTCTGGAGTTCCCCTGATTTTGAGTGTTCTTTATTTACTGTTATGACTTTAGAGTTTTTAAAAAATATATACTGTTTTTGCCGTATATATGCTGTGCTCCGCCCTGAGTCCCCTTTGGGGTGAGAAGGGTGGAATAGAAATGTTTTAAATAAATAAATATTAAACAATGGTTTCAAACTATAAGAAAGGAGGTTCCATCTGAACATGAGGAAGAACTTTCTGACTGTGAGAGCTGTTCAGCAGCGGAACTCTCTGCCCTGGAGTGTGGTGGCCATCTGTCAGGGGGGATTTGAATGCAATATTCCTGCTTCTTGGCAGAATGGGGTTGGACTGGATGATGGCTCAGGAGGTCTCTTCCAACTCTTGGATTCTAGGATTGTATTATTCCCCCAGGCAGCAACTAGCCAGGCCTTGGAGCTGCAAGGCTTTGCAATGCCAATCAAGGTGATTAATTACAATATTCAGACTTGTCTCAAGCAGACAAGAGTTCTTTCTCCCACTCTGGACATTAACCCACAGATATGTAAACACCACTTGCCTAGTTTCCAACAGACCTCACAACCTCTGAGGATGCCTGCCATAGATGTGAGTCAAACGTCAGGCGAGAATGCTTCTGGAACACTGAAAACTTATAAACAACCCTTCTGAGGATGCCTTCCAGAGATGTGAGTGAAACGTCAGGCGAGAATGCTTCTGGAACACTGAAAACTTATAAACAACCCCTCTGAGGATGCCTGTCTGCCAGAGATGAAGGCGAAACGTCAGGAGAGGATGCTTCTGGAGCACTGAAAACTTATAAACAACCTTTCTGAGGATGCCTGCCAGAGATGCAGGCGAAACGTCAGGAGGGAATGCTTCTGGAGCACTGAAAACTTATATAAACAACCCCTCTGAGGATATGCCTGCCATAGATGTAGGCGAAACGTCAGGAGAGAATGCTTCTGGAACACTGAAAACTTGTTAACTGACCGTAGGAGCTTGTAGTAGAGGAAGCGGAAGGCCTCTTGGAGGAGGACGGAGACGACGAGCCCGAAGGCCAGGAGCCCCTCCTGGAGGGCGTGG
Organism: Anolis sagrei ordinatus; assembly: GCF_025583915.1. Lineage (NCBI taxonomy): Eukaryota > Metazoa > Chordata > Lepidosauria > Squamata > Anolidae > Anolis > Anolis sagrei. The sequence continues at coordinate 1,738,977 of NW_026845477.1, read as the reverse complement.
TTGGAGGGGTCGCTGGCCGCTGAGGCCACGAACCAGATCAGCGAGGAGAGGAGCAGCGAGACCAGCCAGAAGAAGGCCCTGAGGGAGGAAGAAGGAAGGAATAAACCTGGAAATAATAATAATAATAATAATAATAATAATAATAATAATAATAATAATAGTGCAGGTTCTAATAATAGGAATAAATAAAAATAGGAATAAACGAAGCTGGAAATAATATTATTGTTAAATCAGGATAGAATAATAACAGGAATAAATAGTAATTATAGGATTAAATCAAGCTAAAATAATAACAATAATAAAAAGATGTATTATAATACAAATAAATAATAATAGGAATAAACCTGGAAATAATAATAATAATAATAATAATAATAATAATAATAATAATAATAATGCAGGTTCTAATAATAGGAATAAATAAAAATAGGAATAAACGAAGCTGGAAATAATATTATTATTAAATTAGGATAGAATAATAATAGGAATAAATAGTAATTATAGGATTAAATCAAGCTAAAATAACAATAATTTATTTGTCGTGTCAGAGCAGCCAGTCCATTATATCACATTTCTAACAGAACAAAGCAAACAAACAGAAAAATACACAACTTGTGAGTTTGGTAGCTGGTTAAATGTCCTTTGACCAGTATCTGGCCACTTGGAGTGCTTCTGGTGTTGCCGCAAGAAGGTCCTCCATGGTGCATCATGTGGCAGGGCTCAGGGTGCATTGCAGCAGGGGGTCAGTGGTCTGCTCTTCTCCACACTCGCATGTCGTGGATTCCACTTTGTGGCCCCATTTCTTGAGGTTGGCTCTGCATCTCGTGGTGCCGGAGCGCAGTCTGTTCAGTGCCTTCCAAGTCGCCCAGTTTTCTGTGTGCCCAGGGGGGAGTCTCTCATTTGGTATCAGCCACGGATTGAGGTCTGGGTTTGAGCCTGCCACTTTTGGACTCTCGCTTGCTGAGGTGTTCCAGCGAGTGTCTCTGTAGATCTTAGAAAACTATGTCTGGATTTAAGTCGTTGACGTGCTGGCTGATACCCAAACAGGGGATGAGCTGGAGATGTCTCTGCCTTGGTCCTTTCACTATTGGCTGCAGATGTCAGGTGGTGCAATACTGGCTAAGCAGTGTAAATTCTCCAGTAGTGTAGGGTGCAGACACCCCGTGATAATGTGGCATGTCTCATTAAGAGCCACATCCACTGTTTTAGTGTGGTGAGATGTTTTCCACACTGGGCATGCATACTCAGCAGCAGAGTATAGCACAAGGGCAGATGTCTTCACTGTATCTGGTTGTGATCCCCAGGTTGTGCCAGTCAGCTTTCGTATGATATTGTTTCTAGCACCCACTTTTTGCTTGATGTTCAGGCAGTGCTTCTTGTAGGTCAGAGCACGGTCCAGAGTGACTCCCAGGTATTTGGGTGCGCTGCAATGCTCCAGTGGGATTCCTTCCCAGGTAATCCTCAGAGCTCGGATGCTTGTCTGTTCTTAAGGTGAAAGCCACATGTCTGTGTTTTAGATGGATTAGGGATCAGCTGGTTTTCCCTGTAATAGGCAGTAAGAGCACCTAGAGCTTTGGAGAGCAAAGATACGGAATGAGGAATACAAATGCAAAGATACAGAATGGGGGACGATGAGGCCTGGCTCGAGAGCAGTACGTGTGAAAAAGATCTTGGAGTCCTTGTGGACAACAAGTTAAACATGAGCCAACAATGTGATGCAGCGGCAAAAAAAGCCAATGAGATTTTGGCCTGCATCAATAGGAGCATAGTGTCTAGATCCAGGGAAGTCATGCTACCCCTCTATTCTGCCTTGGTTAGACCACACCTGGAATATTGTGTCCAATTCTGGGCACCACAATTCAAGAGAGATATTGACAAGCTGGAATGTGTTCAGAGGAGGGCGACTAAAATGATCAAGGGTCTGGAGAACAAGCCCTATGAGGAGCGGCTTAAGGAGCTGGGCATGTTTAGCCTGAAGAAGAGAAGGCTGAGAGGAGATATGATAGCCATGTATAAATTTGTGAGAGGAAGCCACAGGGAGGAGGGAGCAAGCTTGTTTTCTGCTTCCTTGGAGACTAGGACACAATGGAGCAATGGCTTCAAACTACAAGAGAGGAGATTCCATCTGAACATGAGGAAGAACTTCCTGACTGTGAGAGCTGTTCAGCAGTGGAACTCTCTGCCCCAGAGTGTGGTGGAGGCTCCTTCTTTGGAGCTTTTAAACAGAGGCTGGATGGCCATCTGTCAGGGGTGATTTGAATGCAATATTCCTGCTTCTTGGCAGAATGGGGTTGGACTGGATGGCCATCTGTCAGGGGTGATTTGAGTGAAATATTCCTGCTTCTTGGCAGAATGGGGTTGGACTGCATGATGGCCCAGGAGGTCTCTTCCAACTCGAGGATTCTATGATTCTACCATCTCAAAACTCCCTGCTTGGGTGGTGATGGCACGATCATCAGCATAGATGAAGTTCTCTGTCCCTTCTGGCAGTGCCTGGTCATTTGTGTAGATGTTGAAACATAATAATAACAAAAAGAGAACACATAAATGCTGGACCACACCAACAACCACCATGTCAAACACAGAGAAGCCATTGAAATACACAAGAAGCATGTGGACAATTTCAACAGAAAGGAAGAGACCATGAAAATGAACAAAATCTGGCTACCAGTATTAAAAAACTCTAAAATTACAACAGCAAAACAGCAGAGAGGAAACAACCAGGCACATCTTAACACCTCTCAACAGGGGATTTCCCAGGCTCAGCCAGGCCTTCAAATGCTAATGAAGGTGGTCAGTTGAAACATTCACACCTAGCTTCAGCAGACAAGTGTCCTTTGCCCCACCCTGGTCATTCCACAGATATATAAACTCTCGTTTCTAGTTGAAACAGACCTCACTACCTCTGAGGATGCTTGCCATAGATGCAGGCGAAACGTCAGGAGAAATGCCTCTAGAACATGGCCCTATAGCCCGAAAAAACCCACAAGAACCGAAACCTTTATTTGTATCCCGCCAATAAATAATAATAGTAATAAACCTGGAAATAATAATAATGCAGGATATAATAAAAAAGGAATACACAAATAAATATTATGTATATAGCCTGTGTTGGATGGGGCCGCACTCCCCCTGAAGACGCAGGTTCGCAGCTTGGGTGTGACTCTGGACTCATCGCTGAGCCTGGAACCCCAGGTTTCGGCGGTGACCAGGGGAGCATTTGCACAGCTAAAGCTTGTGCGCCAACTGCGCCCGTACCTTGGGAAGTCTGACTTGGCCACGGTAGTCCACGCTCTGGTTACATCCCGTTTAGACTACTGCAACGCTCTCTATGTGGGGTTGCCTTTGAAGACAGCTCGGAAGCTCCAACTAGTCCAACGCTCGGCAGCCATGATTATACAGGAGCGGAGCGCAGGGAGCATACAACCCCCCTGTTGCGCAAACTCCACTGGCTACCGATCTGCTACCGGGCTGAATTCAAAGTGCTGGCGTTGGCCTTTAAAGCCCTAAACGGTTCCGGCCCAAGCTACCTATCTGACCGCATCTCTGCCTATGAACCCACCAGGACTTTGAGATCTTCCGGGGAGACCCTGCTCTCGATCCCGCCTGCTTCTCAAGCTCGGCTGGCGGGGACGAGAGATAGGGCCTTCTCGGTGGTGGCTCCTCGGCTGTGGAACGCCCTTCCTACGGACATTAGACTAGCACCATCTCTAATGGTATTCCGCAAAAAGGTGAAGACCTGGATGTGTGTGCAGGCGTTTGAGTAATTTAGTGCAATCTGGTAATGGAACATAGGAATGGAACAATGGACGGCGAACCTGGACTACGCTTGGATGATGAGAAGATTGGGTATGGGGTTTTTTTTGTAATAGTTGTGTATTGGGATTGCTTATTAGTTATTAATGGAAAATGTGTAAGTTAACTGTCATTGTTGTATGGAACTATTGCTGTTTTTACTGTCTTTACTGTTTGTGAACCGCTGTGAGTCGCCCTCGGGCTTGAGATACAGCGGTATATAAGCAAAGTAAATAAATAAATAAACATTCAATGCACAATGGAAATAGAATGCTAAATCAATGCAAGTAAAAGCAAAAGTATTGGGGTGCAATGGAAATAGAATGCAAAATCAATTCAAGTCAATGCAAAGGTATCGGGGTGCAATGGAAATATAGAGCAAAATTAATACAAATAAATGCAAAAGTATTGGGGTGGAATAGAAATAGAATGCAAAACCAATGCAAATAAATGCAAAAGTATTGGGGTGCAATGGAAATAGAATGCAATACCAAAGCAAAGAAATGGGAGACTCCTGTTCAACCCCACAACCTTTGTCGTGTGGGGTTCCTCAGGGTTCAATACTGTCTCCCATGTTGTTTAACATCTACATGAAGCCGCTGGGCGAGATAATCCGGAGTTTCGGAGTGCGATGTCATCTGTACGCAGATGATGTCCAACTCTGTCACTCCTTTCCACCTGCTACTAAGGAGGCTGTCGAGGTCCTGAACCGGTGCTTGGCCGCTGTGACGGTCTGGATGAGGGCGAACAAATTGAAATTGAATCCAGACAAGACAGAGGTCCTCCTGGTCAGTCGCAAGGCCGAACAGGGCATAGGGTTACAGCCTGTGTTGGATGGGGTCGCACTCCCCCTGAAGACGCAGGTTCGCAGCTTGGGTGTGATCCTGGATTCATCGCTGAGCCTGGAACCCCAGGTTTCGGCGGTGACCAGGGTAGCCTTCGCACAGTTAAAACTTGTGCGCCAACTGCGACCGTACCTTGGGAAGTCTGACTTAGCTACGGTAGTCCACGCTCTGGTTACATCCCGCCTTGATTACTGCAACGCTCTCTACGTGGGGTTGCCTTTGAAGACAGTCCGGAAGCTCCAGTTAGTCCAACGGGCGGCAGCCATGATTCTAACAGGAGCGGGGCGCAGGGAGCATACAACTCCCTTGCTGAACCAGCTCCACTGGCTGCCGATATGCTACCGGGCTCAATTCAAAGTGCTGGCGTTGGCCTTTAAAGCCCTAAACGGTTCTGGCCCAACTTATCTATCCGAACGTATCTCAGCCTATCAGCCCACCAGGACCCTAAGATCTTCTGGGGAGGCCCTGCTCTCTATCCCGCCTGCTTCACAGGTGCGGCTGGCGGGAACGAGAGACAGGGCCTTTTCTGTGGTGGCCCCCCGGCTGTGGAACGCCCTTCCTATGGAGGTAAGATCAGCCCCTCGCTGATGGTGTTTAGAAAGAGACTCAAAACCTGGTATCAGCCTCTTCGCTGATGGTGTTTAGGAAGAGACTTAAAACATGGTTGTTCAAACAAGCATTCGGCTAATCTGTGGCAATCGATCTCTGGTGACCAAGGACAGGAAAATATGGACAACGAATTCTGGATTATGATTTCAACTCGAGATATATGGGATTATTATTGGTGGCCCAATAATTTGTTATTGAATTTGTTATTATATGTGTATATGTTTTTAAATTGTAGATTGTTTTAACTGCTGTAAACCGCAATGAGTCGCCGTTCTAGGCTGAGATATTAGCGGTATACAAGTGTATCAAATAAATAAATAAATAATGCAAAAGTATTGGGGTGCAATGGAAATAGAAAGCAAAATTGATACAAATAAATGCAAAAGTATTGGGATGCAATGGAAATAGAAAGCAAAATCAATAATAGAAAATGCGGAAGTATTGAGGTGCAATGTAAATAGAATGCAAAACCAAAGCAAAGAAATGCAAAATTATTGGGATGCAATGTAAATAGAATGCAAAATGAATGCAAATCAATGCAAAATTATTGGGGTGCAATGGAAATAGAATGCAATGCCATAGACACACATTTATTGAGATACAGCGGTATATAAGCAAAGTAAATAATAAATAAATAATAATAATAAATAATAAAAAGATGTATTATAATACAAATAAATAATAGTAATAAACCTGGAAATAATAATAATGCAGGATATAATAAAAAAGGAATACACAAATAAATATTATGTATTATTATTCTTTAGTTGTATTATATATAATATATATTATAGAGCTAATAACATTAATAGATAATAAATAATGAAGGGAAGGGGGCGGGGTCAGGGCCCAAGCCACGCCCTTCCCGGAAGCAGGCCGAACCCTCCTCAGGGAGACCGGAAACCCCCCACAGTCCCCTCTCTCTCCGCTCACCCGGCGATGAGGACGATGACGCGGAGGGGCTCGGAGACCACGGTGAGGAGGAAGAGGGCCAGCGGGGGCCCGAAGGCCACCCCCGCGCAGCCCACGAACACCGGCACCGTCATGGCCGCCCAGGCAGGCCTCTCCCAAGGCACTTCCGGCCTCGACCCCGCCCCCTCACGTCACTTCCCGGGGAGGGGCCTCGCCCATGGACACGCCCCCTGACCCAGGACACGCCCCTTTTTCCTCATCTAGGCCTTTAGCACTTCCAGCTTGATTCATTCCCATTATTATTATTATTATTATTATTATACTTTATTCTTATTATTTCCAACTGTATTGATTCCCATTATTATTATTATTATTATTATACTTTATTCTTATTATTTCCAACTGTATTGATTCCCATTATTATTATTATTATTAGTAGTACACTTTATTTTCCTTATTATTTCCAACTTTATTGATTCTCATTATTATTATTATTATTATTATTATTATTATACTTTATTCTTATTAGTATTTCTAGCTTTATTCATTCCCATCATCATTATTATTATACTTTATTCTTATTCATTCCCATTATCATTATTATTATACTTTATTCTTATTATTTCCAACTTTATTGATTCCCATTATTATTATTATTATTATTATTATTATTATTATTGTTCTACTTTATTCTTATTATTTCCAACTTTATTCATTCCCATTATTATTATTATCATTATTATTATACTTTATTTTTCTTATTATTTCCAACACTATTGATTCCCATTATTATTATTATTATTATACTTTGTTCTTCTTATTATTCCCAAATTTATTCATTCCCATTATTATTATTGTTGTTGTTGTTGTTGTTGTTCTACTTTATTCTTATTATTTCCAACTTTATTCATTCCCATTATTATTATTATTATTATTATTATACTTTATTCTTATTATTTCCAACTTTATTGATTCCCATTATTATTATTCATTCTCTGTATTATTAATTAATTATATTATGTTATTATATATTACATATATTATGTAATAATATAAATAAATAATAATTTTATTTAATGTATTATTATTTATTTCATCTTGCTCTATTATTATTATTCCCAACATCTTTTTATAATTGTTATTTTAGCTTATTATACTATATTATATTATTATACTTTATTCTTCTTATTTCCAACTTTATTGATTCCCATTATTTTTTTTATTATTATTATTATTATTATATGTTATTCTTCTCATTTCCAACTTTATTGATTCCCATTATTATTATTATTATTATACTTTATTCTTGTTCTTTCCAACTTTATTGATTCCTATTATTATTATTATTATACTTTATCCTTATTATTCCCAACTTTATTGATTCCCATTATTATTATTATTATTATACCTTATTCTTATTATTATTTCCAGCTTTATTGATTCCTATTATTATTATTATTATTATTATTATACTTTATTCTTCTTATTATTTCCAACTTTATTGATTCCTATTATTATTATTATACTTTATCCTTATTATTTTCAATTTTATTGATTCCCATTATTATTATTATTATTATTATTATTATTATTATTATTATTATTATTTCCAACTTTATTGATTCCCATTATTATTATTATTATTATTATTATTATTATTATTGTTCTACTTTATTCTTATTATTTCCAACTTTATTCATTCCCATTATTATTATTATCATTATTATTATACTTTATTTTTCTTATTATTTCCAACACTATTGATTCCCATTATTATTATTATTATTATTATTATTATTATTATTATACTTTATTCTTCTTCTTATTCCCAACTTTATTCATTCCTATTATTATTGTTGTTATTATTATTATTATTATTTCCAACTTTATTTATTCCCATTATTATTATTATCATTATTATTATACTTTATTTTTCTTATTATTTCCAACACTATTGATTCCCATTATTATTATTATTATTATTATTATTATTATTATTATTATACTTTATTCTTCTTCTTATTCCCAACTTTATTCATTCCTATTATTATTATTGTTGTTATTATTATTATTATTGTTCTACTTTATTATTATTATATATTATATATTATATCACATATATATTATATTATATTATATTATTATTATTATATTATTATATTATATTATTGTATATTATATTATTATTTATTATATATTATATATTATATATTATATTATGTATTATATTATAATATATTATATTATAATATATATGTTATATTATAATATATCATTATTATTATACTTTATTCTTATTATTTCCAACTTTATTGATTCCCATTATTATTATTATTATTATTATTATTATTATTATTGTTCTACTTTATTCTTATTATTTCCAACTTTATTTATTCCCATTATTATTATTATCATTATTATTATACTTTATTTTTCTTATTATTTCCAACACTATTGATTCCCATTATTATTATTATTATTATTATACTTTATTCTTCTTATTATTCCCAACTTTATTCATTCCTATTATTATTGTTGTTATTATTATTATTATTGTTCTACTTTATTCTTATTATTATTTCCAACTTTATTCATTCCCATTATTATTATTATCATTATTATCATACTATATTTTTCTTATTATTTCCAACACTATTGATTCCCATTATTATTATTATTATTATACTTTGTTCTTCTTATTATTCCCAAATTTATTCATTCCCATTATTATTATTGTTGTTGTTGTTGTTGTTGTTCTACTTTATTCTTATTATTTCCAACTTTATTCATTCCCATTATTATTATTATTATTATTATTATACTTTATTCTTATTATTTCCAACTTTATTGATTCCCATTATTATTATTCATTCTCTGTATTATTAATTAATTATATTATGTTATTATATATTACATATATTATGTAATAATATAAATAAATAATAATTTTATTTAATGTATTATTATTTATTTCATCTTGCTCTATTATTATTATTCCCAACATCTTTTTATAATTGTTATTTTAGCTTATTATACTATATTATATTATTATACTTTATTCTTCTTATTTCCAACTTTATTGATTCCCATTATTTTTTTTATTATTATTCTTCTCATTTCCAACTTTATTGATTCCCATTATTATTATTATTATTATACTTTATTCTTGTTCTTTCCAACTTTATTGATTCCTATTATTATTATTATTATACTTTATCCTTATTATTCCCAACTTTATTGATTCCCATTATTATTATTATTATTATACCTTATTCTTATTATTATTTCCAGCTTTATTGATTCCTATTATTATTATTATTATTATTATACTTTATTCTTCTTATTATTTCCAACTTTATTGATTCCTATTATTATTATTATACTTTATCCTTATTATTTTCAATTTTATTGATTCCCATTATTATTATTATTATTATTATTATTATTATTATTATTATTATTCTACTTTATTCTTATTATTTCCAACTTTATTCATTCCTATTATTATTATTATTATTTCCAACTTTATTCATTCCCATTATTATTATTATACTTTATTATACTTTATTATTATTATTATTTCCAACTTTATTCATTCCTATTATTATTATTATTATTTCCAACTTTATTCATTCCCATTATTATTATTATTATTATTATTATTATACTTTATTATTATTATTATTTCCAACTTTATTATTATTATTATTATTATTATTATTATTATTCTACTTTATTCTTATTATTTCCAACTTTATTCATTCCTATTATTATTATTATTATTTCCAACTTTATTCATTCCCATTATTATTATTATACTTTATTATACTTTATTATTATTATTATTTCCAACTTTATTCATTCCTATTATTATTATTATTATTTCAACTTTATTCATTCCTATTATTATTATTATTTCCAACTTTATTGATTCCCATTATTATTATTATTATTATTATTATTATTATTATTATACTTTATTCTTATTATTTCCAACTTTATTGATTCCCATTATTATTATTATTATTATTATACTTTATTATTATTCAGGTCTTGCGGGTTTTTTCGGGCTATAGGGCCATGTTCTAGAGGCATTTCTCCTGACGTTTCGCCTGCATCTATGGCAAGCATCCTCAGAGGTAGTGAGGTCTGTTAGAAATAGGAAAATGGGTTTATATATCTGTGGAATGACTGGGGTGGGGCAAAGAGCTCTCTGCTGAAGCTAGGTGTGAATGTTTCAGCTGACCACCTTCATTAGCATTTGAAGGCCTGGCTGAGCCTGGGAAAATGTTCTGTTGAGAGGTGATTAGATGTGAATGGTTGTTTCCTCTCTGCTGTTTTGCTGTTGTAATTTTAGAGTTTTTTTAATACTGGTAGCCAGATTTTGTTCATTTTCATGGTTTCCTCCTTTCTGTTGAAATTGTCCACATGCTTGTGGATTTCAATGGCTTCTCTGTGTAGTCTGACATGGTGGTTGTGAGAGTGGTCTAGCATTTCTGTGTTCTCAAATAAAATGCTGTGTCCAGGTTGGTTCATCAGGTGCTCTGCTATGGCTGACTTCTCTGGTTGAAGTAGTCTGCAGTGCCTTTCATGTTCCTTGATTCGTGTTTGGGCAATGCTGTTTGGTGGTCCCTCTGGAGACTTCTTGTCCACAGCTGCATGGTACACGGTAGACTCCTGCAGAAGTGAGAGGATCCCTCTTGTCCTTTGCTGAATGGAGCATTGGTTGGATTTTCTTGGTGGGTCTGTAGATAGTTTGTATGTTGTGTTTCCTCATCAGCTTCCCTATGCGATCAATGGTTCCCTTGATGTATTATTATTATTATTTATTATTATTTCATCTACTTATACCCCGCCCTTCTCACCCCGGGGGGGACTCAGGGCGGCTTACAAAGGAGGCACAATTAGATGCCCAAATCACACAACAAACAATACAAAATATAACAGTTCAACAATTAAAATGAAACATCAATACCTATTAAAATCATAAAAACTATCTCATGTCAGAGTCCATATATCAGAGTCCATATATCCATTCCATTCCATTGTCCTTGTCTATCGATAGGTCAGTTGTCAGCATGGCCAAAAGCTTGGTCCCACCTCCAGGTCTTTAGTTTTTTCCTAAACGCTAGAAGGGAAGTCGTCGATCTGATCTCCCCGGGGAGTGAGTTCCACAGGTGGGGGGCCACCACTGAGAAGGCCCTGCTCCTCGTCCCCGCCAGTCTCACTTGTGCCACTGGCGGGGTCGAGAGCAGGGCCTCCCCAGAAGATCTTAAACTTCGAGGTGGGATGTAGAGGGAGATCCGTTCGGACAGATACACTGGGCCGGAACCGTATAGGGTTTTGTAGGTCAAAACCAGCACTTTGAATTGTGCTCGGAATTGGATCGGCAGCCAGTGGAGCTGACATAACAGAGGGGTGGTATGCTCCCTGTATGATGCTCCAGTGAGTAATCTAGCTGCCGCCCACTGGACTAATTGAAGTTTCCGAACAGTCTTCAAAGGCAATCCCACATAGAGTGCGTTGCAGTAATCTAATCGGGATGTAACAAGAGCGTGGACCACCGTGGCCAGATCCGACTTCCCAAGGTATTATTATTATTGTTGCATGCTTTCAAGTTTTCAGACTTAGGTTGACCCTGAGCGAGGGCCAGGTTTGGGACCTGCCTACCTGCGTGACCGCATCTCTGTTTATGAACCCACACACTCTCTTCGTTCATCTGGAGAGGCCTTGCTCGCGATCCCACCTGCGTCACAGGCGCGTTTGGTGGGGACGAGGGACAGGGCCTTCTCTGTGGTTGCCCCCCGACTCTGGAACACCCTCCCCAAAGACATTAGACTAGCACCCACGTTGGCAGTCTTTAGGAAGAACCTGAAGACCTGGCTATTCCGAAGTGCCTTTCCGGAATAGGATAACCCCCAGCACTACGTCCCAGAAGCACTTTAGTAGAGTTTAAGACTCTTTGCACATTGCACCTGCCCAGAAATCCAACATACCACCTGCCACACCCAGCACCTTTTTAACCTGTACCCATCACTGGCCCGGCCCTGGTTTTTATTGTGTAACTAATGTATTGTTTTCTTATTGCTTATGTTTTAATTTACTTTAAATTGTATTATGTATTGTCGAAGGCTTTCATGGCTGGAATCACTAGGTTCTTGTGGGGTTTTTCGGGCTATATGGCCATGTTGAGGCATTTCTCCTGACGTTTCGCCTGCATCTATGGCAAGCATCCTCAGAGGTAGTGAGGTCTGTTGGAAGTAGGAAAAATGGGTTTATATATCTGTGGAATGGCTGGGGTGGGGCAAGGAGCTCTTCCCTGCTGCAGCTAGGTGTGAATGTTTAGCTGATCACCTTCATTAGCATTTGAAGGCCTGCCTGAGCCTGGGAAAATCTGTTGCTGGGAGGTGTTAATCTGTGCCTGGTTTTTTCCTCTCTGTTGTTTAGCTGTTATAATTTTAGAGTTTTTTAATACTGGTAGCCAGATTTTAAAAGAATTCAGAATTTTTTCTTAAAAAGTTCGATATTTACGAAATTTCGAAACAATTACGAATCGATTCGTTAATGGCGGACGCGACCGCGCAATACGCTAAAAAAACCTCCAATGGGACAGGGGGAACTTCTGAAGCTTCCCTCTCCCTCTGTTGTTGACTGTTGGTGTGATAATTTATTTTTTCACTGATAAAACAAACAACCAACCCTAAAACTTGCACCAGACATTCGGAAATAATAACGAAACGATTTCGAATCAATTACGAATCGATTTCGAGACAATTACGAAACGAATTGAAAAAAATTGTTTCGTTTTTTAGTTGCCCCTGAATGGTTCAATATCGCTTCGTTATCAAAAAAATAGGGGACTCAACCTAGAGATAAGCATGCCCCGCAAAGAGATAAAAGCCCTGACCATGTGCGTGATCTCTCTCTTCTGCCGTGACCAATATATTAATAGATTGGTGGGGCTATATGCCAGGAAAAGATCATTCCCAACCCTGCTGTACGCCTGCGAGACATGGACTGTCTACAGACGTCAACTTTTTACACTGAAATACAACACCGCCTGAGCTCTGCGAGTGCAGCATTTTTCCAAATGAAGCAGAGAGTGTTTGAGGACCGGGACATCCGTAGGAATACCAAGGTTGGTTATAAAGCTATTGTCCTCCCAACCCTGCTATATGCCTGCGAAACATGGACTGTCTACAGACGTCAACTTTTTACACTGAAATACAACACCACCTGAGCTCTGCGAGTGCAGCATTTTCCCAAATGAAGCAGAGAGTGTTTGAGGACCGGGACATCCGTAGGGAGACCAAGGGGCTTGTTTATAAAGCCATTGTCCTCCCAACCCTGCTATATGCCTTGACAGCGACCTCTCCACAAAAGTCAACATTGACACTGAAATACAACACTGCCTGAGCTCTGCGAGTGCAGCATTTTTCCAAATGAAGCAGAGAGTGTTTGAGGACCGGGACATCCGTAGGGAATACCAAGGTGCTTGTCTATAAAGCTATTGTCCTCCCAACCCTCCTATATGCCTGCAAAACGTGGACTGTCTACAGACGTCAACATTGAGACTGAAATACAATACCGCCTGAGCTCTGCGAGTGCAGCATTTTTCCGAATGAAGCAGAGACTGTTTGAGGACCGGGACATCCATAGGAATACCAAGGTGCTTGTCTATAAAGCCATTCCCCTCCCAACCCTGCTCTATGCCTGTGAAACATGGACTGTCTACAGACGTCACATGCAACTCCTGGAACGATTCCATCAGTGCTGCCTCCGGAAAATCCTGCAAATCTCTTGGGAAGACAAGCCGACAAACGTCAGCGTGCTGGAAGAAGAAGCAAAGACCACCAGCATTGAAGCGATGTTCCTCCACCATCAACTCCGCTGGACCGGCCACGTTGTCTGGATGCCTGACCACCGTCTCCCAAAGCAGTTGTTCTACTCCGAACTTAAGAACGGAAAACGGAAGGTTGGTGGACAGGAAAAGAGATTGAAAGATGGGCTCAAATCCAACTCTGGCATGGACACGGAGAACTGGGAAGCCCTGGCAAATGAGGACTCCAGCTGGAGGTCAGCTGTGTCCTGCAGTGCTGCAGAATTTGAAGAGGCACGAATGGAGGGTGAAAGAGAGAACGTGCCAAGAGGAAGGAGCGTCAAGCCAACCCCGACCGGAACACTGAACTTGGAGGACCATCATCCTCGGACTACGAGGGATTGCCAAAGTCAGTAAGCCTAGGTAACTCCTAGGTAACTCCAAGCGTTTTGGACTTCAACTCCCACAATTCCTAACAACCTTCTAGGGCCGGAGGTTTAGCACAGCTGGTAAATGCACCAGGATTGTGGCGCAGCTGGCTGAGTGTCAGCTGCATTAAGATCACTCTGACCAAAAGGTCATGAGTTCGAAGCCAGCCCGGGTTGGAGTGGGTTTCCAACCAATTGTGTGTAGCCTGTTGTCGACCTTTGCAACCCAAAAGACAGTTGCATCTGTCAAGTAGGAAAATGAGGTACCACCTTAAAGTGTGGGGAGGCTAAATTAACTGATTTATGAGGCCATAAAGAAGACTCCAGCAAAGCATTCCAGCGGGGAAGCATGCGGGGAATGCGGAAGTGCTTCATCAGAGTCGCAGATGGACGATGAAAGCGACAGCTCCCCTGGCGGCCAGAAAAAGTTAAATAGCCTCTGTGTATGTCTGTATATGTTTGTATGTCAAAAATTGGCATTGAATGTTTGCCATATATGTGTACACTGTAATCCGCCCTGAGTCCCCTGCGGGGTGAGGAGAAGGGCAGAATAGAAAAGCTGTAAATAAATAAATAAATAAATCATCACAAGCAACTATAAGATCTATCAACCGAAAGGTTGCAAGTTCGAAGCCCCAGGTCGGCGTGAGCAGCCAACCGTAAGCCATGCTCACTGTTTACCTGAGCAGTTCGAAAACAGCTTTAGCTGTAATTAAGAGAAATTGACCATATGCTTGATCTCAGTATTCTGCTGTGACCGCGCTAATCTATGTGAGTAACTGCAAATAGTTGGAACTAGAAATGAAGCATTTGCCACTGCGGGATCTCTTCGCAGAAATACTGAGTTCTATTGTGTGTGATTGAAGCAGCACAGAGGCAGGGGAAGAGCAGGGATCAGATGCTCAGGGTCTGGAGGCTGCAAATGTAGGGGTTGCATTGACCCAAAGCTGCTTTTTTGGGGACCCCTGATATATACATGGAAACACCGGCACCCCCTAACCCCCAAGGAGGGGAGGGGGCTTCCAAAAGGTGTCCTCCCCAATGCCCCCCCCCAAAAAAAGATCATACAAACAGACAGAGAGACCACCCCATTGGCTGTTGATCATCTTGCTGCTTTAATGCGGAGCCTGGAGGGGGGCGGTGTGGGAGAGGCCGGGGCCGGGGGGCCTCCCTCCTTCTCCTGGAGGAGCTGCGGTGGGTCAGTGGCTGGCGGAAAGGGGGGGCAAGGGCGTGGGAGAGGCCGCCTTGACCCCTCAGAGGTTGTTGAGCTCCAGCAGCGTCTGGTCCAGGACTTGGTGGATGTTGACGTTCTCCTCTTTGGCGCTGGCCAGGTTCTCTGCGGACACAACAACGGGGGGCAGGCACGCAAGGCACACCCACAGCCGGAAAGCGGGGGGCAGGAGGCACCCCAAAAGTGGAGGAGGAGGAAGAGACGCAGAGGGGGGCAGGAGCACCCCAAAGGGAGAAATCGATGGAGGGGATACAAAGGCACACGCATACACACACACACACACCGAGGGAGAAGTCAGCAGTGGAGTGGACAAGTGCCCCCATGTGTCCTCCATCCAGGGCGATGGAGCAGGACCCCCCACCCCACCCCAACTTGACCCCAATCCACTGACCGGTAGCATTGGGGCTCAGTCCCCAAAGAGGAGGAGCAGAAAGGCGACAGGATCAGCAGCTCAAAAAGAGAAAGGAGCAGAGAGCTCGAAGGAGTCTTCCTGCCTTGCAGAAGGGGGTGGACTGGATGGCCTCAAGGTGTCCCTTCCCGGGAATCCATTGGAGTTTCCTTCTCTGGAGGTCTTTGGATGGCCATCAGTCAGGAGGGATTAGATTGTCCCTTCCTGCCTGGCAGAAGGGGGTGGACTTGATGGCCCCTGGGGACCCCTTCCAAACTTAACAGAATTTAGGCTTCCCTTGGAGTCTCTCTCCTTTTCTGGGGGTCTTTAAACAGAGGTGGGATGGCCCTCTCTCAGGAAGAATTAGATTGTGCCTCCCTGTCTTGGCAGAAGAGGGTAGACTAGATGGCCTCTGGGGGTCCCTTCCAAACTTAACAGAATATTAGTGTCTGGAAATCCATTGGAGTTTCTCTCCTTTTCTGGGGGTCTTTATACAGAGGCTGGATGGTCATCACTCAGGAGGGATTAGATTGTGTTTTCCCGCCTGGTGCATGGGGTGGACTAGATGGCCTCTGGGGATCCCTTCCAAACTTAACAGAATATAGGCTACCTGGGAATCCTTTGGAGTTTCCTTCTCTGGAGGTCTTCAAGCAGAGGCTGGATGGCCATCACTCAGGAGGGATTAGATTGTGTCTTCCCACCTGGTGGAAGGGGTGGACTAGATGGCCTCTGGGGGTCCCTTCCAAACTTGAAAGAATATAGGCTGCCTGGGAGTCCCTTGGAGTCTCCCTCCTTCTCTGGAGGTCTTTAGGCTGGATGGCCATCTTTCAGGAGGGATTAGATTGTGTCTTCCTGCCTGGCATAAAGAGGTGGACTAGATGGTCTCTAGGAGTCCCGTCCAAACTTAACAGAATATAGGCTACCTGGGAATCCTTCGGAGTTTCCTTCTCTGGAGGTCTTCAAGCAGAGGCTGGATGGCCATCACTCAGGAGGGATTAGATTGTGTCTTCCCACCTGGTGGAAGGGGTGGACTAGATGGCCTCTGGGGGTCCCTTCCAAACTTGAAAGAATATAGGCTGCCTGGGAGTCCATTGGAGTCTCCCTCCTTCTTTGGAGGTCTGTAGGCTGGATGGCCATCTTTCAGGAGGGTTAGACTGGATGGCCCCTGGGGGTCCCCTCCAGACTTAAGAGACTATAGGCTGCCTGGGACTCCATTGGAGTCTCCTTCTCTGGAGATCTTTAGGCTGGATGGCCATCTTTCAGGAGGGATTCAATTTGTGTCTTCCTGCCTGGCATAAAGGGGTGGACTAGATGGTCTCTAGGAGTCCCTTCCAAACTTAACAGAATTTAGGATACCTGGGAATCCAATAGAATTTCCTTCTCTGGAGGTCTTTAAGCAGAAACTGGATGGCCATCTCTTAGGAGGGATTAGATTATCCCTTCCTGCCTTGTGGATGGGATGGACTAGATGCCTTCTGGGGGTCCCTTCCAGACAAGAGAATATAGGCTGAATGGGAATCCATTGAAGTCTCTTTCTCCAGAGGTCTTTAAACACAGGTTGGATGGCCCTCTCTCAGGAAGGATTAAATTGTGTCTTCCTGCCTGGCGAAAGGGGGGGGGCGGGGTTGGACTAGATGCCTTCCAGTGGTCCCTTCTAACTCTAGGATCCTAAGAATGAGGTTTGTCGCCTAGCTTGAGCAGTTGCGCACCTGGTATGTTTTTACCTGCGCAGGTAGGCCTTAGGGGAGTGTCTTTGCTTGAGATTCAGTGTTGTCGTCGGGATAATGAAAATGACTTAAGAGAATATAGACTTAAGAGAATATAGGATGCCTGGGAGTCCATTGGAATCTCTTTCTCCAGAGGTCTTTAAACAGAGGTTGGATGGCCCTCTCTCAGGAGGGATTCAGTGCTGTACGAGTAGTCGCTCAAATGAAAATCTCGTGATTCGGTCTTATCTTTGTTTTTACTATTTTTTCTCCTTTTTTCAAAAAAGAGAGAAGAGCAGAGAAGCGGCAGAGGCAGGAAGAGAGCCGTAGCAGCGCTAGACAGGATCGTGTCCCATGAATGTGAAACGGGGCCACCATGCAAAGGCCCTGCAAGGGTCAGCTCGCGTGGGAAGCGGAGGCATCGCATGGTCCCAAAAGCTTCATTCCTCGCATTGGTCCAAATGGGGAGTGCAAAAGAAGACCCCCCCCCCCCCTGGTTTTATATATAGGCAGGGGAGCCTTCGTGACATGTCGTCACAAAGGAGGGCCACTTCACCCTCCCAAAAAAGGATCCCCCCCTCCCTCCAAACTCAGTTGTGGAGGCCGTTGAGGACAAGGCGCAATTCGTTGGTGAGGAGACGGTTTTTCTCCGCCTCCTGCCTGGACCGCTCTGAAGGGACGGCGTTAGGAAAGAGAGAGAGAGAGAGAGGCATCCGGCAGCAGGAAAAGAGAGGAAGGAAGAGCCGTCAGTGGAGGAAAGTTCAACGAGACCCCAAAGGGGCAGAAAAAGAGATGCTCCCCACCGGTTGAGAGCAACAGGCAGCCCCCCAAGAGCATGGCACCCACTTAGAATTCTCCCTTTAACACCCCCAATTCAAACCCAAACGTATCGTCTGGGGCAGGGGTTCCCAAACTTTGGCCCTCCTATTGTTTTGGACTCCAAATTGCAAGGGTGGAGGGAAATATTCCACTTGAACAATAGGAAGAACTGGGTTGCTGCGAGATTTCCAGGCAGTCTGGCTGTGCTCCAGCAGCATTCTCTCCTGACATTTCACCTGCATCTGCAGCTAATGGCATTTTCAAAGGTTCTGTTAACAATGAGGCCAGTGGAGTCTATATAATATGTTGTTGCTGTTTATTCGTTCAGTCGCTTCCGACTCTTCGTGACCTCATGGACCATCCCAGGCCAGAGCTCCCTGTCGGCCGTGGCCACCCCCAGCTCCTTCAGAGTCATCTCCATTTCTGAGCCGAAGAGCCGGCATTGTCCGTAGACACCTCCAAGGTCATGTGACTGCATGGAGTGCCTTTACCTTCCTGCCGGAGTGGTACCTGACTGTGAGAGCTGTTCAGCAGTGGAACTCTCTGCCCCGGAGTGTGGTGGAGGCTCCTTCTTTGGAATCTTAAACAGAGGCTGTCTGGCCATCTGTCAGGGGTGCTTTGAATGCAATATTCCTGCGTCTTGGCAGAATGGGGTTGGACTGGATGATCCCATGAGGTCTCTTCCAACTCTAGGATTCTTTGAAGCAAGTATGCATGTTGCAATTAGCAAGCTTGAATAGCATTAGGTAACCAAGAAGTTTGCAAAGTTTGTAAAGATACCCTCACTGATTTACTTTGCAAACTTCATGGCTATTCAAATGCTAAAATGCTAATTTTATTATTATTATATATTTATTATATTACTATTACTTATTATTATTATTATTATTATTATTATTATTATTATTATTATTATTATTATTCAAGCTGGCTAATTGCAAAATTCAGGTAACCATGAAGTTTGCAAAGTTTGTAAAGATACCCTCACTGATTTACTTTGCAAACTTCATGGCTATTCAAATGCTAAAATGCTAATTTTATTATTATTATATATTTATTATATTACTATTACTTATTATTATTATTATTATTATTATTATTATTATTATTATTATTATTCAAGCTGGCTAATTGCAAAATTCAGGTAACCATGAAGTTTGCAAAGTTTGTAAAGATACCCTCACTGATTTACTTTGCAAACTTCATGGCTATTCAAATACTAAAATGCTATTATTATTATTATTATTATTATTATTATTATTATTATATTATTATTATTATTACTTATTATTATTATTCAAGCTGGCTAATTGCAAAATTCAGGTAACCATGAAGTTTGCAAAGTTTGTAAAGATACCCTCACTGATTTACTTTGCAAGCTTCATGGCTATTCAAATGCTAAAATGCTAATTTTATTATATTATTATTATTATTATTATTATTATTATTATTATTATTATTATTATTCAAGCTGGCTAATTGCAAAATCCACACTTGCTTTAAACAGGCAAGGGTCCTTTCTCTCACCCTGGATATTATTCCACAGGTATAGATAGAGACACTCCACTTGCCTCACTTCCAACAAACCTCTGAACACACCTCTGCCACAGATGCAGGGGGAAAGTCAGGAGAGAATGCTGCTGGAATATGGCCAGGCAGCCTGAAAATTCCAGAGCAACCCAGTGATTCCGGTCATGAAAGCTTTCTACAACACATGCTCTGTGTCTGTGCGTGTTCCTGTATCCCACCTTATTGTTTCCTTAATAGTACGAACAATGGCTTCAAACTGCAGGAAAGGAGATTCCACCTGAACATTAGGAAGAACTCCCTAACTGTGAGAGCTGTTCAGCAGTGGAACTCTCTGTTCCCGAGTGTGGTGGAGGCTCTTTCTTTGGAAGCTTTTAAGCAGAGGATGGATGGCCATCTGTCAGGGGTGCTTTGAATGCAATTTTCCTGCTTCTTAGCAAGGAGTTGGATTGGGTGGCCTGTGAGGTCTCTTCCAACTCAGTCTATTGATCTACTCACATTTGCATGTTTTTGAACTGCTAGGTTGGTGGAAGCTGGGGCTGACAGCGGAAGCTCATGCCACTTCCTGGATTCGAACCTGCGGACTTTCGGTCAACAAGTCCAGCAGCTCAGCAGTTTGACCCACTGCGCCACTGCTGGATGGTCTTTAATAGTCCCCTTCGAACACTAGGATGAGATGGTGATACCAACTCCTAGAAGCCCTGCACAGCTTGACCAACGGTCTGGGCTTCGAAGTCCAAAATATTTGGACGACCAAAGTTTGGGAAACACTGAATATTGGGGAAGAAATCCCACGGAAGGGTCTCCCATTGCAATCCAGGACGAAGGAGAACACGTGGGGAGTTGCAGGAGGGGCTCTCAGACCACACCCCTTGAGTCTGACCTCTGTGAATTGGGGGGGGGTCACTGCATGGCCCCCAGGACCCCACCCCATGTTGGTTTGATTGGCTAGGTAGACGAGGTCAGTGTCCAGAGATAGGAAGACCCAACCATAGGGGAAGAACCCCCCCTGAACCCCACCATTGCCCATTTTGGGGAAGGGGAGAGGGGTCAAGGGTCTCATGGAGCAGCAAAGGGTCATGAAGGAGGGAAAGAGAGAGCAATGGAGGCAAGAGAGAGAGATAGAAAGAGAGAGACGTGGTTTGCAAAGACCGTTTTATTGAACCCAAGTCTGAAGAGAGTCATGAGATGCTCCGTAGACAGACGGACAGACGGATGGATGGACAGGAGGGCAAACAGACAGAGTGGGGAGGGGGCACAGCAGGGGCGGAGTCTAAACTGGACTCCCCATTCTCCCCTCAATTGCAAGGAGCAGCCCATGTAACCCCAGAAATCCCCCCAACTCAATTTGGGGGTCTGCAAGCTGAAGATCCCCAACCCAATTTGCAAAGGCATTGAATGGGGGAGCAGAAGGGAGATACAGACCCTCCTCCCATTGAGATCCATGTCCTCCACGTAACCCCAGACCCCCACCCTGCAAGTCAATTTGGGGGTCCGCAAGCAAAAGACCCCCAACCCAATTTGCAAAGGCACTGAATGCACAGAATGGGGGAGTGGAAGGAGAGACATACCCCCCCCCATTGAGATCCATGGCCTCCACATAATCCTAGACCCCCCCCCCACTCAATTTGGGGGTCCACAAGCCAAAGACCCCTAACCCATTTGCAAAGGCACTGAAGGCACAGAATGGGGGAGCGGGAGGAGGGAGATGCAGACCCCCCCCATTAAGATCCATGTCCTCCACATAACCCCAGATGCCCCCCAACTCAATTTGGGGGTCCGCAAGCCAAAGACCCCCGACGCAATTTGTGACTAAATGCACAGAATGGGGAGGGGGAGGAGAGAGATGCAGACCGCCCCCAATTGAGATCCTTGTCCTGCACGTAACCCCAGACCCCCCCCCCAACTCAATTTGGGAGTCCGCAAGCCAAAGACCCCAACCCAATTTGTGAAGGCACAAAATGGGGGAGCAAAAGGAGAGAGATGCAGACCCCCCCCCCCCTTTAAGATCCATGCCCTCCCCAACTCAACAAACAGACAGAGTAAGGCACTTGGAGGTCTTTTGTGGCCGGAGGGGAAGAGGGAGAGTGGTCACTGCAGAAGCATCCATGGAAGAAAAGAGGGAAGGAGAGACGGACAGACAGACGGACAAAGAGGAGGAGGTGGGGGTCCGGCAGTGGTGGGGGTCCGGCAAAGTGAGGAGGGGTCTCAAAGGGAGGTGATGTCGTTCAAGGCATTGTCCAGCTCCTCGCTGATGGCTTTGTACTTCATCTTCTGGGCATAGACCTCATCTGTTGTTGTGGTGGTGGTTGTTGTTGGGGGAGGTGGGGGGAAGTGAGGAAGTCCAAGCAGAGAAGTGCCAGGGGAGGGGGTTCCGAAAAGGGGAGGGGGTGCGAAATGAGAAAAGAGGGAAAGTGAGGGGAGTGAAAGAGGAAGAAAGTGAGGAAGGGGTGGGGAAAGAAGGAGAGGTGCTTCCAGGAGGGGAGTCCACCCCACTCTTTCTTCCCCCCATTCCCCAACAGCAGCCCCCTCCCCAAAAAAGCGGAGGGACCCCTCACCTTCCAGGTCGTCAATGGTTTTCTCCAACTTGGCCACGGACCTCTCTGCAAACTCCGCTCGGGTCTCGGCCTGGGAAGGAAGGAGGAAGGCAAAGCGGTGTTTAATGGGGAGGGTCTGCATTGCACCTCTGCCAGCTTCACAACCCCCTCCCCATTTGGTCTCCATTCTGAGTTCTCTTGTGGAATAATAATAATAATAATAATAATAATAATAATAATAATAATAATAATAATAATAATAATCACATCATCGGGTGCAGTGCCTCAAGACCTTGGCCTGCACTTAAACACAATCGGCGCTGACCAAATTACCTTCTGCCAGCTGCAAAAGGCCACCTGACTCGGACCTGCATTATTATTATTATTAATAATAATAAAATATAGAAATCATGTTATAGAATTTATACCCCTCTCCATCTCCCCCATGCCCATCAGTACAGTACATACATTGTAATTTATTTATTTGTCGTGTCAGGGCAACCAGTCAATTGTATTACATTTCTAACAGAACAAAACAAACAGACAAAATACAAAATTTGCGAGTTTGGTAGTTGATTAAATGTCCTTTGACCAGTATCTGGCCACTTGGAGTGCCTCTGGTGTTGCTGCAAGAAGGTCCTCCCTGGTGCATGTGGCAGGGCTCAGGTTGCATTGCAGCAGGTGGTCAGTGGTTTGCTCTTCTCCACACTCGCATGTCGTGGATTCCACTTTGTGGCCCCATTTCTTGAGGTTGGCTCTGCATCTCGTGGTGCCAGAGCGCAGTCTGTTCAGTGCCTTCCAAGTCGCCCAGTCTTCTGTGTGCCCAGGGGGGAGTCTCTCATTTGGTATCAGCCATTAGTTGAGGTTCTGGGTTTGAGCCTGCCACTTTTGGACTCTCACTTGCTGAGGTGTTCCAGCGAGTGCCTCTGTAGATCTTAGAAAACTATTTCTTGATTTAAGTCGACGTGCTGGCTGATACCCAAACAGGGGATGAGCTGGAGATGTCACTGCCTTGGTCCTTTCACTATTGGCTGCTACTTCCCGGCGGATGTCAGGTGGTGCAATACTGGCTAAACAGTGTAATTTCTCCAGTGGTGTAGGGCGCAGACACCCTGTGATAATGCAGCATGTCTCATTAAGAGCCACATCCACTGTTTTAGTGTGGTGAGATGTGTTCCACACTGGGCATGCATACTCAGCAGCAGAGTAGCACAGCGCAAGGGCAGATGTCTTCACTGTGTCTGGTTGTGATCCCTAGGTTGTGCCAGTCAGCTTTCGTATGATATTGTTTCTAGCACCCACTTTTTGCTTGATATTCAGGCAGTGCTTCTTGTAGGTCAGGGCACGGTCCAGAGTGACTCCCAGGTATTTGGGTGTGCTGCAATGCTCCAGTGGGATTCCTTCCTTCCCAGGTAATAATGCTCAGAGCTCGGGATGCTTGTCAGGATTGCAAGATATCCAAGCGTCCCCTGAGCAACGTCTTCCTAGACGGCTGATTCTCTCACTCCAGAAGCAACCAGAAGTGACTTGCAGCATGCAAGCAAGCAAGCAAAACAACCAACGGACCTACTCAGGACCAACCATGACAATACATTGTAATACAAAAACATAACAAAAGCAGAAAATAAAATACATAAAATGCAAAGAAATATAATAAATGATACAAACAATATAAAACGAGCAACTGAAACAGAGGATTTCACTGGGCTGATACATCACATAGTCCTAGGCACGTGGGAAGTGTCCGACGTGTGATCCAATACAACAGCCAGCAGAGTGATCTTGTTTGTTGTTTACTGCTCTTGTTGCAATAATAATAATAATAATAATAATAATAATAATAATAATAATAGGGCTGGAGGTTTAGCACAGCTGGTAAATCATCAGCGATTATAAGATCTATCAACCAAAAGTTTGCAAGTTCGAAGCCCCGGGTTGGCATGAGCTGCCAACTGTCAGCCTAGCTCATTGTTTACCTAAACAGCTTTAGCTGTGATTAGAAAAATTAGGTACCGCTAAAACTGGGGGAGGTGTTTTACGACGCCATAAAGAGAGAAGATTAGAAAAAGGTGGGCAACCAATAGGAAGGAAGAAGTCCTGATGGCTCTTCGTCATAGAGGATGGAGCAATAGCACCCCTTGGACTTGAACCCAACCTTCCATGGCACCTTCTCCTGTTCTGTCTGTCTGTGTATTGTCTATACAAAGCGGCATTGGATGTTTGCGGTGTATGTGTACTGTGATCCGCCCTGAGTCCCCTTCGGAGTGAGAAGGGCGGAATATAAATAAACTGCTATAATAATAATAATAATAATAATAATAATAATAATGGGTTGTTGTAGGTTTTTTCGGGCTATATGGCTATGTTCTAGAGGCATTTTCTCCTGACGTTTTGCCTGCATCTATGGCAAGCATCTTCAGAGGTACTGAGGTCTGTTGGAACTAGGAAAGTGGGTTTATATATCTGTGGAATAATGTCCAGGGTGGGACAAAGGACTCTTGTCTGCTGGAGCCAGGTGTGAATGTTTCAACTGACCACCTTGATTAGCATTTGATGGTCTGGCAGTGCCTGGAGCAAACTTTTGTTGAGAGGTGATTAGACACAAGCATGTGGACAATTTCAACAGAAAGCAGGAAACCATGAAAATGAACAAAATCTGGCTACCAGTTTTAAAAAACTCAAAAATTACAACAGCACAACAACAGAGAGGAAACAAACAAGGACATCTAATCACCCCTCAACAAAAGATTGCTCCAGGCACTTCCAGGCTATCAAATGCTAATCAAGGTGGTCAGTTGAAACATTCACACCTAGCTCCAGCAGACAAGAGTCCTTTGTCCCACCCTGGTCATTCCACAGATATATAAACCCTTTTTCTGAGTTCCAAAAGACCTCACTACCTCTGAGGATGCTTGCCATAGATGCGGGCAAAATGTCAGGAGAGAATGCCTCTAGAACATGGCCATACAGCCCGGAAAAAAAACCTACAACAACCCATTATTATTATTATTATTATTATTATTATTATTATTATTATTACTACTAGCCGTCCCCTGCCACATGTTGCTGTGGCCCAGTCTGTGTATATTTGCTTTGTGTGTATATATATTTGTGTATATGTGTGTATATAAGTGTGTTTGCATATATATGTGTGTGTGTGTGTGTGTGTGTGGTTTTGCGCATGCGTTCTAATGTAATTTTTGGATTTTTTTTTGCTATATGTGTGTTTTGTGTGTGCATATATGTCTGTATATATGACTGTACATATTTGTGTACATGTGTACATATGTGGTTTTGCGCATGCGTTCTAATGTAAATTTTTTTGGCTTTTTAAGTCCCTTCTATTGTATTTTTCAGTGTTTTTATGAGTGATGGTCACTTGTTGGCCTGAGAGGTGTCTTGTGTCCGAATTTGGTGTCAATTCGTCCAGTGGTTTTTGAGTTCCGTTAATCCCACAAACAAACATTGCATTTTTATTTATATAGATTATTATAGTTGAACCAACAACACTATGCTATACTTAGACTATGCCTAGTTTTAGCAAAAGATTATCTCCCTCCTTTTGTTCAAAATTGAATGCATAAGAATAAACAAAGCAAAATAATAATAATTTTAAAAAATTAAAAGAGAAGGTTAGATGGCCATTTGTCAGGAGAGCTTTGGTTGTGTCTTTCTGAAATTCTGCATCTGAAAGCATGGAAGGGCTCCGTGCCCCTGGCACGCAGCCCCCTCCCCAAAAAGAGTCTCCAGAAAGGAAGCAATAAGGAAACAGACCCCTGCTGCTCCCTTTCAATCTCCACCCTTTTGCATCTCTGGTAGATATTAAAAAATCAGATTTTATAGGTTATTTCACCGAGTTCCACCATCTGCATTTAACAGAAGCAACATGTTGAAGGAGAGATGGATGAATATGGCTTTTTAACAGGAGACAGGCCCGGAAGGAAAGTTATCACCATATTGGCCGCTGCTTCTGTTGTTACTGCCGTTCCTCTCAAAAGGGGAAAGTGGAAAGTGGAAGGAAGGAAGGAAAGAAGGAAGGAAGGAAAGAAGGAAGGGAGGGAGGGAG
>NW_026845477.1:1660277-1711370 GCF_025583915.1 Anolis sagrei ordinatus | reverse complement strand
AGGGAGGGATAGAAGGAGAAGGAAGGAAGGAAGGGACAGAAGGAAGGGAAATGGGGCCAAGATCTCCCTTTCGGGGTGACTGGTCAACAAGGACAAGGGACTCAAGTTGCATCCACACTGTAGAATTGATCTACTTTCACACCACATTGACTGCCAAGGCTCAATGCTATGCAACCCTGGGAGTTGCAGTTTCACAAGGCCTTGAAGGCTCTCAACCAAAGGGTGCTGTTGTCTCGCTAAGCCAAAACTCCCAGGGAACCAGAGCATTGAGCCCCCTTCTACACCGCCATATAATCCAGATTATCAAATCAGATATTCCACTTTATCTGTTTTGAACTGGATTATCTGAGTCTACATTGCCAGACAACACAATTCAAAGCAGATAATCTGGATTTTATATGGCGGTGTAGAAGGAGCCCAGAGTCATGGTAGGTCAAGTGATGTTAAACTGCATTAATTCAACAGTGCAGGAGCAGCATAAGAGACTGGAAAGGCAGAAGAGGGCTCATGTACAGTGGGACCTTCCTTCCTGGCATCATCATCATCATCATCATCATCATCATCATCATCATCATCATTATTATTAGAAACACAACAAGATCACTCTGCTGGCTGTTGTATTGGATCCCATGTCGGACCCTTCCCAAGTACCTAGGACTGTGTGATGTATCGGCGAATGATGCGTGCAGATCCCAGTAGGGTGGCCTTTCACAGCTGACAGGTGGCAATTTTCTCAGCGCCGATTGTGTTTAAGTGCAGGCCAAGGTCTTGAGGCACTGCACCCAGTGTGCCCATCACCACTGGGACCCCCTTGACTGGCTTGTGCCAGAGTCTTTGCAGTTCGATCTTTAAATCCTCATATCGTGTCAGCTTTTCCAGTTGTTTCTTTGCAATCCTGCTGTCACCTGGGATTACAGCATCGACATTCCATACTTTGTTTTTTAACACGATTGTGAGGTCAGGAGTATTATGCTCCAAAACTCTGTCTGTCTGAATCCAGAAGTCCCAGAGTAGCTTGACGTGTTCATTCTCTGTAACTTTTTCCGGCTTGTGATCCCACCCGTTCTTTGGCGCAGGCAGATGGTTTTTGTGGGACAAGTTCCAATGAACCATCTGAGCAAGGGTGTTGTGCCTCTGCTTGGAGTCTGTCTGCGTGATCTTCTTGCAGCAGCTGAGGATGTGATCTATTGTTTCACCTGCTTCCTTGCAGAGTCTACACTTGGGATCTGTCCTTGACTTTTCAATTCTGGCTTGGATGTCCTTGGTTCTAATGGCTTGTTCTTGGGCTGCCGGAATCAGGCCCTCCGTCTCCTTTTTCAGAGTTCCATTTGTGAGCCACAGCCATGTTTTTTCTTTATCAATTTGGCTCTCAATTTTTCCCATGAACTGTCCATGGAGAGCCTTCTTTTGCCAGTTTTCTCTTCTGCTCTGGATTGTGTTTTTACAGTATTCCCTCTATGTCTTTTGCAGTTTAAGCAGTTTACTACTATTGACTTCCCTCAATGTTGGTTCTTGACTGCCTTTCACATAATCTTCCAGGGCATGTTTCTCTTCTTCTACCATTTGTTTCACTTGCAGAAGCCCTCTGCCTCCTGATTTTCTGGCATATAAATCTCTGGTTGTACTGGTCCATTTAGTTTTCTTGGCAAGGATACTGGAGTGGTTTGCCATTGCCTTCCCCAGGGATCACGCTTGGTCTGACCTCTCTGCCACAACCATACCGTCTTGGGTGGCCCTTCACGGTTTCGCTCATGACATCATTGAGGTGCTCAAGCTCCAGCGCCCCGACAAGGCGGTGATCCTTTGCTGGAGCCCAGGGAGTTTCAGAAAAACATCTACTTCTGATTCATTGACTATTCTAAAGCCTTTGACTGTGTGGATCATAATAAATTGTGGCAAGTTCTTAGTGGGATGGGCATCCCAAGCCACCTTGTCTCTCTCCTGAGGAATCTGTACAAGGACCAAGGAGCAACAGTCAGAACTGACCACGGAACAACAGACTGGTTCAAGATTGGGAAAGGCGTACGGCAAGGCTGCATACTCTCACCCAACCTTTTTAACTTGTATGCAGAACACTTGTATGCAGAACACATTATGCGATGTGCGATGTGCGGGGCTGGATGAATGCAAAGCTGGGGTGAAAATTGCTGGAAGAAACATTAACAACCTCAGATATGCAGATGACACCACCCTGATGGCCGAAAGTGAGGAGGAGCTGAGGAGCCTTCTAATCAAGGTGAAAGAAGAAAGCGCAAAGATTATGGCAACAAGAATGATTGACAACTGGGAAATAGAGGGAGAAACCGTGGAGGCCGTGACAGACTTTGTATTTCTAGGTGCAAAGATTACTGCAGATGCAGACTGTGGCCAGGAAATCAGAAGACGCTTCCTTCTTGGGAGGAGAGCAATGCCCAGTCTCGATAAAATAGTGAAGAGTAGAGACATCAGACTGGCAACAAAGATCCGCCTAGTCAAAGCCATGGTATTCCCTGTAGTCACCTACGGATGTGAGAGCTGGACCTTAGGGAAGGCTGAGCGAAGGAAGATCGATGCTGTTGAGCTGTGGTGTTGGAGGAAAGTTCTGAGAGTGCCTTGGACTGCGAGAAGATCCAACCAGTCCATCCTCCAGGAAATAAAGCCCGACTGCTCACTGGAGGGAAAGATACTAGAGACAAAGTTGAAGTACTTTGGCCACATCATGAGGAGACAGGAAAGCCTAGAGAAGACAATCATGCTGGGGAAAGTGGAAGGAAAAGGAAGAGGGGCCGACCAAGGGCAAGATGGATGGATGGCATCCTTGAAGTGACTGGACTGACCTTGAGGGAGCTGGGGGTGGTAACGGCCGACAGGGAGCTCTGGCGTGGGCTGGTCCATGAGGTCACGAAGAGTCGGAGACGACTGAACAAATGAACAACAACAACAACAACAAGTCTATCAGCATAACAACGCGGGTGTCATGAGGAGTGGATTGTCATTGGTTTTCTTGTTTTTCTTCCCAGATCATCCAGCTCTGCTTTCGTCCAGTTCACAATCCCAGCAGTGTATCATTATTATTACTATTACTATTATTATTATTATTATTATTATTATTATTATTATTATTCACAAAAGCACAGTATGTCACAGCAAACGAGATCTATATGCTGGATTTCGTATCACAAAATCACAAGTCGAACACTTCCCAAGCGTCTAGGACTGTGTGTTGTTGTTGTTGTTGATGCACGCAGATCCAAGTCAGGTGGCCTTTTGCAGTTGACTGATCGTGATTTTGTCGATGTCTATTGTTTCCAAATGCCGGCTGAGATCTTTTGGCATGGCACCCAGTGTGCCAATGACCACTGGGACCACCTGGACTGGTTGATGCCACCAGAGCCTTTGCCGTTCGATGTTGAGGTCTTGATAGTGGCTGAGTTTTTCCTGTTGTTTTTCCTCCATGCGGCTGTCACCTGGAATGGCGACATCAATAATCCAGACTTTTTTCTTTTCCACAATCGTGATGTCTGGGGTGTTGTGTTCCAAAACTTTGTCAGTCTGGATTCAAAAGTCCCACAGTATTTTTGCGTGTTCATTTTCCATGACCTTTGCGGGTTTATGATCCTTTTACCAGTTCTTCACTCCTGGCAGGTGGTCCTTGTGACATATGTTCCAGGGAATCATTTGGGCCACAGAGTTGTGCCTCTGTTCGTAGTCCATCTGTGGGATTTTCTTGCAGCAGCTGAGGAGATGGTCCATGGTTTCATCCGCTCCTTTGCACAGTCTGCATTTGGGGTCATCCGCTGATTTTTCAATCCTGGCCTTAATAGCCTTGGTTCTGATGGCTTGCTCCTGGGCTGCAAGAATCAGGCCTTGTTTCCTTCTTCAGGGTTCCATTCATGAGCCATAACCAGGTCTTCTCCTTGTCAACTTTTCCTTCAATTTTGTCAAGGAACTGCCCATGCAATGCTTTGTTGTGCCAGCTGTCAGCTCTGGTTCATATTGCATTACTTTATAATATTATTATCAATATTAATCATAGAATCAAAAAGTTGGAAGAGACCTCATGGGCCATCCAGTCCAACCCCATTCTGCCAAGAAGCAGTCCAACCACCAGCCAAGATACCCAACAAGATTAGTACACAGCAAACAAGATCACTCTGCTGTCTGTTGCATATTATTATTATTATTATTATTATTATTATTATTGCAGTTTTATGCTTATTATGAAACCCTTGCATGACCCCCTCACAGCACTAAAAACGAAGGGGCAAGGAGACCCCTCGTCCATCAGCCTCTTACCTCCTTGAGTTTGTCTGTCAGCAGCCGGATCTCCTCCTCGTATTTGTCCTCCTTGGTGGAGTACTGGATGGGGAGAGGGAGATGGTTGAGTGCCCGCCCTGTGCCCCTTCCTCTCAGACCACCACCCCATCCCAGCCATAGAGCTCCATTACAGCAGCACATCTGCACCTGCGCACAGGTGCACACAGGTGCACCCGGCCCCCCGTACCTTGTCGATGGGGAGAGGGAGATGGTTGAGTGCCCGCCCTGTGCCCCTTCCTCTCAGACCACCACCCCATCCCAGCCATAGAGCTCCATTACAGCAGCACATCTGCACCTGCGCACAGGTGCACACAGGTGCACCCGGCCCCCCGTACCTTGTCGGATGGGGAGAGGGAGATGGTTGAGTGCCCGCCCTGTGCCCCTTCCTCTCAGACCACCACCCCATCCCAGCCATAGAGCTCCATTACAGCAGCACATCTGCACCTGCGCACAGGTGCACACAGGTGCACCCGGCCCCCCGTACCTTGTCAGATGGGGAGAGGGAGATGGTTGAGTGCCCGCCCTGTGCCCCTTCCTCTCAGACCACCACCCCATCCCAGCCATAGAGCTCCATTACAGCAGCACATCTGCACCTGCGCACAGGTGCACACAGGTGCGCTCGTCCCCCCGTACCTTGTCGGCCTGGGCCTCCAGGGACTTGAGGTTGTTGGTGACAATTTTCAGCTCTTCCTCAAGGTCCCCACATTTACGGTGAGAGAGAGGAAAGAAGGAAGGAAGGAAGGAAGGAAGGAAGGAAGGAAGGAAGGAGAAGGGGAGAAAGTGTTGAGAGCACAGAGCAACAGCCCCCAAAGAAAGGAAGGGGTCCCAGTCCTGGTCCTTGGTGGGAAAGCGAAGAGCATCAAACACCCACTTAATGCTTTTAATGCAGGTCTGGGCCAACTTGGACCCTCCCTCTAAGTATTTTGGATCAGAACTGGGACTGTTCAGGACTCAGACTCCATTTTAAGCGTCAGTAGAAACAAAACGTAGATACTCCATTAGACTCCCAGAATATCAAGATGTTGCTGTTGATTCCAAGAAAGGTGCCTTGTGATCACATCTGGGACTATTCAGAACTCAGACTCCATTTTAGGCGTCAGTTGAAACAGAACATAGAGACTCCATTAGACTACTGGCTGTTAGAAATTATGGGAGTTGAAGTCCAAAATACCTGGAGGGAGGGCCAAAGTTGGCCCAGGCCTGTTTTAATGTAAGCTCAGCTGCTATAATAATTTCCCAGCAACTCTTGGTGTGTCAACACATCCTTACAGATATTGGGGAGTGGGTGGTCTCGGAAGGGGAGAGAGCCTTGAAGCCTGGAGGGGAAGGGGCTGCACCCCCATAGTTTGTGCACCCCCATAGTTTGAGCCCTCTTCTCCTCCATTGGGCCCCTTCCAAACAGCACTGCATGGGGAACCTCATGAATGAGGAGGGGTCTTTGATGGGCCCCACTGATGGACAGGGACAGGACGAGGGGCTGCTGAAAGCAGAAGGACAGCAGCTTCCCCAGATGGGGGGCAAAAGGCAGGCGGAGCAAAAGGGGGTTCAGCGAAGAGGACAGAGAGCGATAGGGAGAGACAGAGGTAGGGAGGGAGGGGGGCACTGTGGCCCCCCTCGGAGGTACCTCTTCCTCTGCAGCCATCAGGGATTTGAGGGCCTGATCCATAGTGCGGAGTTCCTCTTCGAGCTGCCTGACGCGGCTGGGGAGGCAAGCGGGGGCAGGACGGGTCAGCTCCAGAATGGGGGGCAAGGGGGGCTGCAGGGTCTGTTAGGTCCCCTCTTATCCCCCTCCCCCCAAACAAGTGTAGGCCCTGGGGATATGTGTGGGAATCAAACCTCTGGAGAGGCTATACCTGTTGGAAACCGCAACCTTCTTCAAGCCTCCTTTCCTTAACTCTATGTTGTGGGAGGGGCTGTAGACCATGTGATCAGAACTGGGACTGTTCAGGACTCAGACTCCATTTCAGTAGAAACAGAACATAGAGACTCCATTAGACTCTCAGAATGTCAAGATGTTGCTGTTGATTCTAAGAAATATGCCTTGTGATCACATCTGGGACTATTCAGAACTCAGACTCCATTTTAGGCGTCAGTAGAAACAGAACGTAGAGACTCCATTAGACTCTGGGACTGTTCAGGACTCAGACTACATTTTAGGCGTCAATAGAAACAGAACGTAGAGACTCCATTAGACTCTCAGAATGTCAAGATGTTGCTGTTGATTCTAAGAAAGGTGCCCTGTGATCACATCTGGGACTATTCAGAACTCAAAACTCCATTTTAGGCGTCAATAGAGGACTCAGACTCCATTTCAGTAGAAACAGAACGTAGAGACTCCATTAGACTCTCAAAATGTCAAGGTGTTGCTGTTGATTCTAAGAACAGTGCCTTGTGATCACATCTGGGACTATTCAGAACTCAGACTCCATTTTAGGAGAGCAGAAACAGAACGTAGACTCCATTAGACTCTCGGAATGTCAAGATGTTGCTGTTGATTCTAAGAAAGGTGCCTTGTGATCACATCTGGGACTGTTCAGGACTCAAACTCCATTTTAGGAGTCAGTAGAAACAGAACGTAGAGAATCCATTAGACTCTCGGAATGTCAAGATGTTGCTGTTGATTCTAAGAAAGGTGCCTTGTGATCACATCTGGGACTATTCAGAACTCAGAATTCATTTCAGGAGTCAGTAGAAACAGAACGTAGAGACTCCATTAGACTCTCAGAATGTCAAGATATTGCTGTTGATTCTAAGAAAGGTGCCTTGTGATCACATCTGGGACTATTCATGACTCAGACTCCATTTTAGGCATCAATAGAAACAGAACGTAGAGACCCCATTAGTCTCTCGGAATGTCAAGATGTTGCTGTTGATTCTAAGAAAGGTGCCTTGTGATCACATCTGGGACTATTCAGAACTCAGACTCCATTTTAGGAGTCAAATAAACAGAATGTAGAGACTCCATTAGGCTCTAGGAATGTCAAGCTGTTGCTGTTGATTCTAAGAAAGAAGCCTTGTGATCACATCTGGGACTATTCAGAACTCAGACTCCATTTTAGGAGTCAGTAGAAACAGAACATTAATAGAGTCTCTCTAATAGACTCTCAGAATGTCAAGATGTTGATTCTAAGAAAGGTGCCTTGTGTTATCTGCACAGAGAAACTACTCCAAATCCTATCTGTAACTGGAGTGATATGCAAAGTACCTGTATGCTGAATACATGAAGTTTGTGAGTAAACCAACTATGTTATTTCCAACAAAGACTACTTATTTTTGTCTCTTGACAACATGATACAAACCATGGAATAGATGCTTTTGGGCAACCGAAATAACACTTCTGAAACTCTGCTGTTTTTTGTGCACTGGCATATCTTTGAAAGAGCTAACCAGGGATATCAGTCTAACAACTGAGAAACCTAATTGCCTTGCATGAATACTAGTGGGTATTTGCCACCATGGAAAAGGTTGACTCATGTGAGTTTTTAACTCTTCTCAGGAAGATCATACTTTACAAAAGGTTACGATTTCCAACAAGGTCATTCCTTTCCAAAAGGTTATGATTATTCCAAATAGTGTGAATACCAATTAATCTCCAACAAAATCACACTTCGAAAAGCCTGTGTGGAGATTCCTGGTTTTCCCAAATGGTTATGAATATCCATTTTCCAAAAATATTTCCAAGTGGGGAGGGGGCTCTTCCAATATGTCCGCAGGAGACCTACGCTGGTCAACCCCTGGACAGAGAAATTGGGCCTCTTCTGCCAAATGCCAAGTGAACCAAAGAGATGAGACACCTCCAACCCTCGCTTGGTGTTGAGCAAGGAAGGCCCCCCACCCAGATGACCCACTACTGGCAACAGAGAGGGGCCAAACAGCCACATTGGGGTCAAGGGAGGCTTCCTGGTACAGGTAGACCCACCACCACTCACCTCTCAGCGACCTCTGCCCGTTCCTCAGAGCGCTCCAGGTCTCCCTCTAGAATGACCAGCTTCCGGGCAACCTGTCAGGAAAAGCAGAGTCCAGGGTCAACAAGGAAAATGTCCAGCCCCCCGCCTTGCCCCTTGCCTGCCCACCCTTTGCACTCAACAGACCTCCTCATATTTGCGGTCAGCCTCCTCCGCGATGTGCTTGGCCTCCTTCAGCTGCATCTCCTGGAGCTCCATCTTCTCCTCGTCCTTCATGGCACGGTTCTCGATGACCTTCATGCCTCTGGGGGAGAAGAAGGGGGACGCCAATGAGTCCAGTCTAGCTCAAGGGGCTGCCCAGTTTGCGGCCAGAGGCTCCTCCCTAGACCAGTACAATGGGGATGCATTTAGTTTGCTGGGGAATGCCCACTGCTGTTGCAATTCCAAAACAACCCCATGTCTTATCCATGATTAGCTTTCAAGCCTTTCCAGTTCTTGTTCACTCCATCGTGTTTCTCCCCTTGGTCTCTCTCTGCCCTGGTCACCCGAGGCTGACCACAACACAGCCCTAGAATCAGGGCTTTCAAAAAGCATTGGACCTCATCTGCCATAATCCGCACCCAATGTGGCCACTGGCCAGGAAGCATTACTTGGAACCAACTGTGGCATGAAAAGGTTTGGACCCAACTTACCTGTCCAAATGCATCTCTCCTTATGAACCTTCCAGGACTTTAAGATAGTCTGGGGAGGCCCTGCTCTCGGTCCCACCTTCGTCACAAGCACGGCTGGCAGGGACGAGAGACAGGGCCTTCTCAGTGGTGGCCCCTCGGCTATGGAACGCCCTCCCTAAGGACATTAGATCGGCCCCCTCCCTTTTAACATTTTGGAAGAGAGTTAAAACTTGGCTTTTTGAGCAGGCATTTGCAAATACAGTGTAACAGATGTAGGAAAATGGAATGGTTGGACAATGTGATTGGATGATGTTTTTTAACGAGGAGACTCTAGTGATACATGTTTTTATTGATTTTATTGATTCTGCTAGGGATCTATTATTTGATTGTTTTATTGTATTGAAATTGTATTTTATGGTCTTAGTACCAACTGTAAACCGTCCCGAGTCGCCTGCGGGCTGAGAGGGACGGTATATAAATATAGCAAATAAATAAATAAATAAAGGATGGGGACCCTTGGTAAATCAATTGTGTGGTTTCCAGGCTGTACGGCTGTGCTTTATTTATTATTATTATTATTATTATTATTATTATTATTAGAAACACCACAAGATGAGTCCACAGCAGACACTCTGCTGGCTGTTGTATTGGATCAAACGTCGGACACTTCCCAAGTGTCTAGGACTGTGTAATGTATCGGCGAATAATGTGTGCAGATCCCAGTAAGGTGGCCTTTTGCAGCTGGCAGGTGGTAATTTGGCCAGCACCAACTGTTTTTAAGTGCAGGCCAATGTCTTGAGGCACTGGACCCAGTGTGCCGATCACCACTGGGACCCCCTTGACTGGTTTGTGCCAGTCTTTGCAGTTCGATCTTTAAATCTTCATATTGCGTCGGCTTTTTTTTTTTTTACTGCCACATAAACAGAGTATGTCACAACAAGCGCGATATATATGCTGGATTTTTAATGTATTGTCGAAGGCTTTCATGGCCGGAATCACTGGGTTGTTGTAGGTTTTTTCGGGCTGTATGGCCATGGTCTAGAGGCATTCTCTCCTGACGTTTCGCCTGCATCTATGGCAAGCATCCTCAGAGGTTGAGAGGTCTGTTGGAACTAGGAAAAAGGGTTTATATATCTGTGGAATGACCAGGTAAGACAACTTCTACATGTATTGTTGAAAGCTTTCATGGCTGGAATCACTAGGTTCTTGTGGGTTTTTTCCGGGCTATATGGCCATGTTCTCGAGGCATTCTCTCCTGACGTTTCGCCTGCATCTATGGCAAGCATTCTCAGAGGTAGTGAGGTCTGTTGGGACTAGGGATAGAAAATGAAAATGAAAATGAACAAAATCTGGCTACCAGTATTAAAAAACTCTAAAATTACAACAGCACAACAACATACAATGACAGTCGCATTGAGGAAAAACAACAGGAACAACTCAGCTGTTACCAGGACCTCAAAATCAAACTGCTAAGGCTCTGATATTTTTATTATTATTACTATTATTATTATTATTATTATTGGCTCCTGACAAGCAAGGCATTAGGAGAAAATGCTGCTAGAACGCATTGGCCATACAGCCCAGAAACTACACAACACTCCAGTGATTGTAACTGTGAAAGGCTTTGACAATACATAGAAACATTTACAACTGGTTGCAGGAGAAAGGTCTCTCTACCAGCTCCTTTTTGTGACTTGACTGACATGGGGGTGGGCAAGGAGCAGGGCCACACCCTTGGGATGCCCCCACCCCTCTCCCAGGGTCTCAGCGGACCCCCCACACACACACACACACGCATACCTCTCGCTCTCATCTGCCATCTTCTCGGTCTCCTCCAGCTTCTGCAGAGCGGTGGCCAGGCGCTCCTGGGCCCGGTCCAACTCCTCTTCCACCAGTTGGATGCGCCGGTTCAGGGAGGCCACATCGGACTCTGCCTGCAAAGCAAAGCAAGGGAGTTAGAGTGGGAATGCACATCGGTCAGCAGGAGAGTGTGTTGGACGCTGTTGAGCCCACCGTCCCTTAAGATGTAGTAGTGGCTAGGGTCAACTTGGGCCCTCCTTCCAGGTGTTTTGGACTTCAACTCCCACCATTCCTAACAGCCGATAGGCTGTTAGGAATGGTGGGAGTTGAAGTCCAAAACACCTGGAAGGAGGGCTCAAGTTGGCCCATGCCTGGGCTAGTCAGGTAGCTGTTTAGTGTTTGCAGTATATACATATAACAAAGATCTCTTTTTTGGTACTGTCTTTATGGCAAGCTATTTAACCTCAGCAGACTGAAAGCCAAAACCAAGGTTACAACAACATCCGTTATAGAACTCTAATATGCTGATGACAATGTCGTTTGTGCACATTCAGAAGAAGACCTACAAGCCACTCTAAACACCTTCGCAGAAGCATACAAGAAGCTCGGCCTGTCATTGAACTTTGAGAAAACCAAAGTGCTGTTCCAGCAGACACCAACCAACTCTAAAAACCTTCACAGAAGCATACGAGAAGCTCAGCCTCTCATTGAACTTCGAGAAAACCAAAGTGCTCTTCCAGCTGTCCCAGGGACATTAAAAACAATAAAAAGGGCTTCTATTCTTATGTCAGTAGAAAAAGGAAAAACAAGGAGGCGATAGGACCTCTTCGAGGAGAAGATGGGGCAATGCTGACAGGGGATAGGGAAAAGGCAGAACTACTTAATGCTTCTTTGCCTCGGTCTTCTCACAAAAAGAGAGTCTTCAACCTCAGCAAGATGGAGTGGATGAGGGATTGGAGGACATCCAACCCCAAATTGGGAAAGAAGTCGTCCAGGAATACCTGGCCGCTCTTAATGAGTCCAAGTCCCCTTTCAGGGCCAGATCAACTACACCCCAGAGTATTGAAGGAACTAGCGGAAGTCATTTCGGAACCATTGGCAACCATCTTTGAGAGTTCTTGGAGAACGGGAGAAGTTCCAGCAGATTGGAGGAGGGCCAATGTGGTCCCAATCTTCAAGAAGGGAAAAAAGGATGACCCAAACAACTACCGTCCGGTCAGCCTCACGTCGATACCGGGCAAGGTTCTGGAAAAGATTGTTAAGGAAGCGGTCTGCAAACACTTAGAAACAAATGCAGTCATCGCTAATAGTCAACATGGATTTTTCAAAAACAAGTCATGCCAGACTAATCTGATCTCTTTCTTCGATAGAGGTACAAGCTGGGTAGATGCGGGGAATGCCGTGGATGTAGCGTACCTGGATTTCAGGAAGGCCTTCTTTGACAAGGTCCCCCATGACCTTCTGGCAAGGAAACTAGTCCAATGTGGGGCTAGGCAAAACTACGGTGAGGTGGATGTAATTGGTTAAGTGGACGAACACAGAGGGTGCTCACCAATGCTTCCTCTTCATCTTGGAAAGAAGTGACAAGTGGAGTGCCGCAGGGTTCCGTCCTGGGCCCGGTCCTGTTCAACATCTTTATTAATGACTTAGATGAAGGGCTAGAAGGCAGGATCATCAAGTTTGCAGACGACACCAAATTGGGAGGGATAGCCAATAGTCCAGAGGACAGGAGCAGGATTCAAAACGATCTTGACAGATTAGAGAGATGGGCCAAAACTAACAAAATGAAGTTCAACAGTGACAAATGCAAGATACTCCACTTTGGCAGAAAAAACGAAATGCAAAGATACAGAATGGGGGACGCCTGGCTCGAGAGCAGTACGTGTGAAAAAGATCTTGGAGTCCTCGTGGACAACAAGTTAAACATGAGCCAACAATGTGATGAGGCGGCAAAAAAAGCCAATGGGATTTTGGCCTGCATCAATAGGAGCATAGTGTCTAGATCTAGGGAAGTCATGCTACCCATGCTCTATTCCGCCTTGGTTAGACCACACCTGGAATATTGTGTCCAATTCTGGGCACCACAATTTGAAGAGAGATATTGACAAGCTGGAATGTGTCCAGAGGAGGGCAACTAAAATGATCAAGGGTCTGGAGAACAAGCCCTATGAGGAGCGGCTTAAGGAGCTGGGCATGTTTAGCCTGAAGAAGAGAAGGCTGAGAGGAGATATGATAGCCATGTATAAATATGTGAGAGGAAGCCACAGGGAGGAGGGAGCAAGCTTGTTTTCTGCTTCCCTGGAGACTAGGACGCGAAACAATGGCTTCAAATTACAAGAGAGGAGATTCCATCTGAACATGAGGAAGAACTTCCTGACTGTGAGAGCCGTTCAGCAGTGGAACTCTCTGCCCCGGAGTGTGGTGGAGGCTCCTTCTTTGGAAGCTTTTAAAAAGAGGCTGGATGGCCATCTGTCGGGGGATTTGAATGCAATATTCCTGCTTCTTGGCAGAATGGGGTTGGACTGGATGGCCCATGAGGTCTCTTTCAACTCTTTGATTCTAGGATTCTATGACCAGCCAATCCCTCTCCAATGCCAGAAATACAGCTTAATGGTATAATGTTAGAAAATGTGGACCATTTCCGCTCCCTTGGCAGCCACCTCTCCACAAAAGTCAACATTGACACTGAAATACAACACTGCCTGAGCTTTGCAAGTGCAGCATTTTTACGAATGAAGCAGAGAGTGTTTGAGGACCGGGACATCCGTAAGGAGACCAAGGTACTTGTTGATAAAGCCATTGTCCTCCCAATGCTGTTAAATTGATATATTGTTGTATTGATGTTTACTGTTTAATTAACTTGTTATGTGATTGCTTTTAAATACCCAATAACCATGTATTTTGTATACTGAAACTGTTGCTGTTAACCGCTCTGAGTCGCCTAAGGGCTGAGAAGAGAGGTATACAAATAAATAAATAAATAAATAAATAAATAAATGTCTGTAAAACGTGGACTATCTACAGATGTCACATGCAACTCCTGGAATGATTCCATCAGCGTTGCCTCTGAAAAATCCTGCAAATCTCTTTGGAAGACAGGCGGGGAAATGTCAGTGTGCTGGAAGAAGAAGCAAAGACCACCAGCATTGAAGCGATGATGATGAAAGAGGAGCTCAAAGCCAACCTTAAAAACTCTGGCGTAGACACCGAGAACTCGGAAGCCCTGGCCCGTGAGCATTCTAGCTGTAGGTCAGCTGTGACCAGCAGTGCTGCAGAATTTAAAGAGGCACGAATGGAGGGCCAAAGAGAGAAACGTGCCAAGAGGAAGGCGCGTCAAGCCAACCCTGACTGGGACCGCCTTCCTCCTGGAACCTGATGTCCTCACTGTGGGAGAAAAGGCAGGTCAAGAATAGGGCTCCACAGCCACCTACGGACCCACCGCCAAGACACTGCATCTGGAAGACCATCAACCTCAAGCTACAGGGATCACCTAAGTAAGTAAGTAAGTAAGTAAGTATTCTTTCTTGATGTCTGAATACAAATTAGTCTTTTAAAAAGAACACTGTAGCAAAACTGAGTTACTTTTCAGGAGTCACTGTTGAGAGGCCCAATGGGCTGGAAGGGGGCTGCTTCTTGCCAGTCCTCCTTCTCCTTTTCCTAAAGCGCCCAAGGGACCTTTGCAGCACATGTGTGCTTGCCTGCACATGCATATCTCCACATCTCCATGCGCCTCACAATCTCTGCAGGGCTTCGAGCGTCAACGCTCAAGACTTGTGGTGCCAGACTGCATTCATTCCACAGTGCAGATGCACCCGTGGGCAAGGAAAGGGCGCCCAGTGCAAGAGGAGGGAATCAAGCTGAGTTACTTCTCAGAAGTAACTTTCCAAAGGCCCAATCGCCTGGAGGGAAAAGGGGGCTGCTTCTCACAGGCCCTTCTTCTCTTTGTTGAAGGCTCCCAAGGGACTTTTGCAGCAGATGTGTGCATGTGCATCTCCACATGTGCATACACCTCACAATCTCTGCAGGACTTCAAGCGTCAACGCAAGACTTCTGGGAGGAAATGGAAGAGGAAGAGGCTCCTATCCTGCCCCATTGCTAAATTCCATGGGATGGATGTCTGCCCCCCCCCCCCCAATTTCCTGCATTCTATTATGGAGATGGATTCCCTCCTTTGCCTGGTGCAGACCCAGCTAAAGCCCGACTGGCAGGAGCTGCAGCTACACTGCAGCATGAATGCAAATGGGATGCTGCTTCAATTGCCACAGCTTAGTGCCGAGAATGCTCCAATACTACAACTCCCAGGATATTGTAGCATTGAGTCACGGTGGGGAAAATGGTACCAGACTGCATTCATTCCACAGTGCAGATGCACCCGTGTGCAAGGAAAAGTCTCCCAGTGCAGGAGGGGGCTGTGCTTCTCATGGCTCAAGCCGAGTTACTTTTCAGGAGTAACTTGAATGGCCTGGAGGGAGAAGGGGGCTGTTTCCTGCAGGCCCTTCTTTCCTTTTCGTTGAAGGCTCCCAAGGGACTTTTGCAGCAGATGTGTGTGTGCATGCATGTATACACATGTGCATGCACCTCATAATCTCTGCAGGGCTTCGAGCATCAATATAAGACTTCTGGGAGGAAATGGAAGGAAGAGGAAGAGGCTCCTACCCTGTCCCATCCCTAAATCCCTGCATGCATACGAATGTGCATCTCCGCATGTGCATGCACCTCACAATCTCTGCAGAGCTTCAAGCATCAATGCAAGTCTTGTGGGAGGAAATGGAAGGAAGAGGAAAAGGCTCCTATCCTGCCCCATTGCTAAATCCCATGGGATGGATGCATTCTCCCCCCCTCCCCACATTTCCTGTTTTCCATTATGGAGAGGGCTTCCCTCCTTTGCCTGGTGCAGAGCCAGCCAAAGCCCAACTGGCAGGAGCTGCATCTACACTGCAGAATGAATGCAAATGGGATGCTGCTTCAATTGCTACAGCTATGGAGCCATAGCGAGACACAGGCACTCTTGGGCAGAGAATGCTCCCAGACTACAACTCCCAGGATATTGGAGCATTGACTCATGGTGGTGAAAGTGGTGCCAGACTGCATTCATTGCACAGTGCAGATGCATGCGTGGGCAAGGAAAGGGTGCCCAGTGTAGGAGGAAGGGATCAAGCTGAGTTACTTTTCAGAAGTAACTTTTCAAGGGTCCAATGGCCTGGAGGGAAAAGGGGGCTATTTCCTGCAGGCCCTTCTTCTTCTTTTCGTTGAAGGCTCCCAAGGGACTTTTGCAGCAGATATGTGCATGTCCATGCATGCATGCATACGCATGTGCATCTCCGCATGTGCATGCACTTCACAATCTCTGCAGGGCTTCAAACATCAACGCAAGACTTCTGGGAGGAAATGGAAGGAAGAGGAAGAGGTTCCTGCCATGTCCCATCCCTAAATCCCATGGGATAGATGCACCCCACCCCCCCCCCCCCCCACCCCGACTTCCTGTATTCCATTATAGAGATGGCTTCCCTTTTGCCTGGTGCAGAGCCAGCCAAAAGCCCAACTGGCAGGAGCTGCATCTACACTGCAGAATGAATGCAAATGGGATGCTGTTTCAATTGCTACGCCTCTGGAGCCATAGCAAGGCACCGACACTCTTGGCCAGAGAATGCTCCAAGACTACAACTCCCACGATATTGTAGCATTGACTCATGGTGGTGGAAGTGGTGTCAGACTGCATTCATTCCACAGTGCAGATGCACTCGTGGGCAAGGAAAGGGTGACCAGTGCAGGAGGAGGGGATCAAGCTGAGTTACTTTTCAGAAGTTACTTTCCAAGGGCCCAAGGGACTTTTGCAGCAGATGTGTGCATGTGCATGCATGCATACGCATGGGCATCTCCACATGTGCATGCACCTCACAATCTCTGCAGGGCTTCGAGTGTCAACTCAAGACTTCTGGGAGGAAATGGAAGGAAGAGGCTCCTATCCTGCCCCATTGCTAAATCCCATGGAATTGATGCACCCCCCCCCCCTCAATTTCCTGCATTTCCGAGCATCAACGCAAGACTTCTGGGAGGAAATGGAAGGAAGAGGCTCCTATCCTGTCCCGTCCCTAAATCCCTGCATGCATATGCATGTGCATCTCTGCATGTTCATGCACCTCACAATCTCTGCAGGGTTTTGAGCATCAACGCAAGACTTCTGGGAGGAAATGGAAGGAAGAGGCTCCTATCCTGCCCCATTGCTAAAACCCAGGTGATGGATGCACCCCCCCCCCCCAATTTCCTGCATTCCATTATAGAGATGGCTTCCCTCTTATTGTCGAAAGCTTTCATGGCCAGAATCATTGGGTTGTTGTAGGTTTTTTCGGGCTCTATGGCCATGTTCTAGAGGCATTTTCTCCTGACGTTTTGCCTGCATCTACGGCAAGCATCCTCAGAGGTTGTGACCTC
Source organism: Anolis sagrei ordinatus (assembly GCF_025583915.1). Lineage (NCBI taxonomy): Eukaryota > Metazoa > Chordata > Lepidosauria > Squamata > Anolidae > Anolis > Anolis sagrei. The sequence goes on along the minus strand of NW_026845477.1, from coordinate 1,694,266 downwards.
ACTACCTCTGAGGATGCTTGCCATAGATGCAGGCGAAACGTCAGGAGAGAATGCCTCTAGAACATGGCCATATGGCCCCAAAAAAACCTACAACAACCCGATGGCTTCCCTCCATTGCCTGGTGCAGACCCAGCCAAAGACCAACTGGCAGGAGCTGCATCTACACTGCAGAATGAATGCAAATTATTATTATTATTATTATTATTATTATTATTATTATTTATACCCCGCCACCATCTCCCCAAAGGGGACTCAGGGCGGCTTACATGAGGCCAAGCCCATAGTGCATTATCACAAAATAAAACCAAGAACACAAAACAAACATCATAATAAAGTAAATAAAACATAAGAATACAATAAAACAGTGCAACAGTACGATTCTGGCCCAGATTACCTGTCCGAACGTATCTCCTGCTATGAACCATCACAAAGCTTAAGATCGTCAGGAGAGGCCCTGCTCTCGATCCCACCACTCTCGCAAATGCGGTTGGTGGGGACAAGAGACAGGGCCTTCTTGGCAGTGGCTCCCTTTCTGTGGAGCTCTCTTCCTCAGGACATCAGGTTGGCCACCTCCCTCCTGTCCTTCATAAGACAACTGAAGACCTGAATTAGGGGCTAGGCATTCGACTAGAGCAGTATTTCTCAACCTTCCTAATGCCGCGACCCCTTAATACAGTTCCTCATGTTGTGGTGATAAAATTATTTTCGTTGCTACTTCGTAACTGATTTTGCCACAGTTATGAGTTGTAATGTATATATCTGATATGCAGGATGTATTTTCATTAACTGGACTAGTTTTAGCACAAATACCCGAAACATCCAAATTTGATACTGGTGGGGTTGGGGAGATTGATTTTGTCATTTGGGAGTTGTAGTTGCTGGGATTTATAGTTCACCTACAATCAAAGAGCATTCTGAACTCCACCAACGATGGAATTGAACCAAACTTGGCACACGGAACTCCCATGACCAACGCAAAATACTGGTAGGGTTTGGTGGGCATTGACCTTGAATTGTACTTCACCTGCATTCAGAGAGCACTGTGAACTTAAACAACAATGAATCTGGACCAAACTTGGCACAAATACTCCATATGTCCAAATGTGAACACTGGTGGACTTTGGGGAAAATAGACCTTGACATTTGGGAATTGTAGTTGCTGGGATGTATAGTTCATCTACAATCAAAGAGCATTCTGAACCCCACCAATGATAGAATTGGACCAAACTTGGCACACACAGAACTCCCATGACCAACAGAAAATAGTGGAAGGGTTTGGTGGGAATGACCTTGAGTTTTGGAGTTGTAGTTCACCTACAACCAGAGAGCACTGTAAACTAAACCAATGATAGATCTGGACCAAACTTGGCACGAATACTCAACATGCCCAAATGTGAACACTGGTGGAGTTCAGGAAAAATAGACCTTGACATTTGGGAGTTGTAGTTGCTGGGATTTATAGTTCATCTACAATCAAAGAGCATTCTGAACCCCACCAATGATAGAATTGGACCAAACTTCCCATAATGAGCCTCCATGACCAACAGAAAATACTGTATATTCTGATGGTTTCTGGCGACCCCTCTGACACCCCCTCATGACCCCCCCAGGGGTCCCGACCCCCAGGTTGAGAAACACTGGACTAGAGGATAGTGGCAATACGGAAAGGAATTTTGGAATTTTTACGTTTTCTGATGGTCTCTGGCGACCCCTCTGACACCCCCTCATGACCCCCCCCAGGGGTCCCGACCCCCAGGTTGAGAAACACTGGACTAGAGAATAGTGGCAATACGGAAAGGAATTTTGGAATTTTTACGTTTTCTGATGGTCTCTGGCGACCCCTCTGACACCCCCTTATGACCCCCCCAGGGGTCCCGACCCCCAGGTTGAGAAACACTGGACTAGAGGATAGTGGCAATACGGAAAGGAATTTTGGAATTTTTACGTTTTCTGATGGTCTCTGGCGACCCCTCTGACACCCCCTCATGACCCCCCCAGGGGTCCCGACCCCCAGGTTGAGAAACACTGGACTAGAGGATAGTGGCAATACGGAAAGGAATTTTGGAATTTGATTCTCTGGAGCCATAGCAAGGCACCACCGGTACTCTTGGGCAGAGAATGCTCCAAGACTACAACTCCCAGGATATTGTGGCATTGAGTCGTGGTGGGGAAAGTGGTGCCAGACTGCACTCATTCCACAGTGCAGATGTGTCTATGGGCATAGCCTTGGGCACGGAAAAGGCTCCCAATGCAGGAGGAGGGGTCTGTGCTGCTCATGGATCTCTATCTCTCTCACACACAGAGAGAGAGGAGCAGGATGCACCCCCCCCTTCACACACAGAGAGAGAGAGAGAGGAGCAGGATGCACCCCCCCTTCTTGCTCACTCTCTCTCTCTCGCCAGAGGAATGCTCTCTCTCTCTCTTTCCTGCTGTGACTAAAGCCAGAGGAATGCCTCCAGCACAGCCCAATCGCTCCCAAAAAGGAGATGGAGGGACACAGAGGAGCAGGGAATGGGTTTCCTGTTTATGGCACAGGAAGGGGGGGGGGAGGGAGGAAGAGGGGGGCGGGGATGCCCCCCCTCCAACTGAAGGGAGGAGGAGCCAAGGAAGCCAGGCCTCCCCCTTCCCCTCCCCTTGCATTCCAGGCAAGGGAGGGCCCAGGCATCCCTCCCAGCCAGGCAGCCCCCTCCCACCCTGCTTTCCACCCCTCCTTCTTCCTTCCTCTGGTCCCTGCTGCACCCCCCCAACCCACCCCACTGCCCAGCCCTAAGGTCAGGGCTCAGGCTCTTCCCAGGCTCTTCCAAGGAAGGAAATGGGAGGGACTGGGAAGAGAAAGAAGGGCAAGAGAACATAGAATCATAGAATCCTAGAGTTGGAAGAGACCTGGTGGTCCATCCCGTCCAACCCCATTCTGCCAAGAAGCAGGGAAATCACATTCAAAGCACCCTGACAGATGATCAGCCTCTGCTTAAAAGCCTCCAAAGAAGGAGCCTCGGAGAAAGAAGGGCACGAGAACATAGAATCCTAGAATTGGAAGATTCCTGGTGGGCCATCCCGTCCAACCCCATTCTGCCAAGAAGCAGGGAAATCACATTCAAAGCACCCTGACAGATGATCAGCCTCTGCTTAAAAGCCTCCAAAGAAGGAGCCTCGGAGAAAGAAGGGCACGAGAACATAGAATCCTAGAATTGGAAGATTCCTGGTGGGCCATCCCGTCCAACCCCATTCTGCCAAGAAGCAGGGAAATCACATTCAAAGCACCCTGACAGATGATCAGCCTCTGCTTAAAAGCCTCCAAAGAAGGAGCCTCGGAGAAAGAAGGGCACGAGAACATAGAATCCTAGAATTGGAAGATTCCTGGTGGGCCATCCCGTCCAACCCCATTCTGCCAAGAAGCAGGGAAATCACATTCAAAGCACCCTGACAGATGATCAGCCTCTGCTTAAAAGCCTCCAAAGAAGGAGCCTCGGAGAAAGAAGGGCACGAGAACATAGAATCCTAGAATTGGAAGATTCCTGGTGGGCCATCCCGTCCAACCCCATTCTGCCAAGAAGCAGGGAAATCACATTCAAAGCACCCTGACAGATGATCAGCCTCTGCTTAAAAGCCTCCAAAGAAGGAGCCTCGGAGAAAGAAGGGCACGAGAACATAGAATCCTAGAATTGGAAGATTCCTGGTGGGCCATCCCGTCCAACCCCATTCTGCCAAGAAGCAGGGAAATCACATTCAAAGCACCCTGACAGATGATCAGCCTCTGCTTAAAAGCCTCCAAAGAAGGAGCCTCGGAGAAAGAAGGGCACGAGAACATAGAATCCTAGAATTGGAAGATTCCTGGTGGGCCATCCCGTCCAACCCCATTCTGCCAAGAAGCAGGGAAATCACATTCAAAGCACCCTGACAGATGATCAGCCTCTGCTTAAAAGCCTCCAAAGAAGGAGCCTCGGAGAAAGAAGGGCACGAGAACATAGAATCCTAGAATTGGAAGATTCCTGGTGGGCCATCCCGTCCAACCCCATTCTGCCAAGAAGCAGGGAAGTCACATTCAAAGCACCCTGACAGATGATCAGCCTCTGCTTAAAAGCCTCCAAAGAAGGAGCCTCGGAGAAAGAAGGGCACGAGAACATAGAATCCTAGAATTGGAAGATTCCTGGTGGGCCATCCCGTCCAACCCCATTCTGCCAAGAAGCAGGGAAATCACATTCAAAGCACCCTGACAGATGATCAGCCTCTGCTTAAAAGCCTCCAAAGAAGGAGCCTCGGAGAAAGAAGGGCACGAGAACATAGAATCCTAGAATTGGAAGATTCCTGGTGGGCCATCCCGTCCAACCCCATTCTGCCAAGAAGCAGGGAAATCACATTCAAAGCACCCTGACAGATGATCAGCCTCTGCTTAAAAGCCTCCAAAGAAGGAGCCTCGGAGAAAGAAGGGCACGAGAACATAGAATCCTAGAATTGGAAGATTCCTGGTGGGCCATCCCGTCCAACCCCATTCTGCCAAGAAGCAGGGAAATCACATTCAAAGCACCCTGACAGATGATCAGCCTCTGCTTAAAAGCCTCCAAAGAAGGAGCCTCGGAGAAAGAAGGGCACGAGAACATAGAATCCTAGAATTGGAAGATTCCTGGTGGGCCATCCCGTCCAACCCCATTCTGCCAAGAAGCAGGGAAATCACATTCAAAGCACCCTGACAGATGATCAGCCTCTGCTTAAAAGCCTCCAAAGAAGGAGCCTCGGAGAAAGAAGGGCACGAGAACATAGAATCCTAGAATTGGAAGATTCCTGGTGGGCCATCCCGTCCAACCCCATTCTGCCAAGAAGCAGGGAAATCACATTCAAAGCACCCCTGACAGATGATCAACCTCTGCTTCAAAGCCTCCAAAGAAGGAGCCTCCTTCCACCACACTCCCTGCAGGACAGAGAGTTCCACTGCTGAACAGCTCTCTCTCTGGGTTGTTGTAGGTTTTTTCAGTCTATATGGCCATGTTCTAGAGGCATTCTCTCCTGACGTTTCGCCTGCATCTACGGCAAGCATCCTCAGAGGTAGTGAGGTCTGTTGGAACTAGGAAACCATCAGGGACATCTAATCACATCTCAACAAAAGATTGCCCCAGGCAATAACAAGCCACACCAAACAACTGCCAGGCTATCAAATGCTAATCAAGGTGGTCATTTGAGAGGTGATTGTTGAGAGGTGATTGTTGTTGTTCAGTTGTCTCCGACTCTTTGTGACCTCATGGACCAGCCCACGCCAGAGCTCTCTGTCGGCCGTCACCACCCCCAGCTCCTTCAAGGTCAGTCCAGTCACTTCAAGGATGCCATCCATCCATCTTGCCCTTGGTCGGCCCCTCTTCCTTTTGCCTTCCACTTTCCCCAGCATCATTGTCTTCTCTAAGCTTTCCTTGAGAGGTGATTAGATGTCCTTTTGTTTCCTCTCTGTTGTTGTGCTGTTGTAATTTTAGAGTTTTTTTAATACTGGTAGCCAGATTTTGTTCATTTTCATGGTTTCCTCCTTTTTGTTGAGATTGTCCACATGCGTCTTGTGGATTTCCATGGCTTCTCTGTGTAGTCTGACATGATGGATGTGAGAGTGGTCCGGCATTTCTGTGTTCTCAAATAATATGCTGTGTCCAGGTTGGTTCATCAGGTGCTCTGCATTTGAGAAGACAGAAATGCTGGACCACTCTCACAACCACCACGTCAGACTCCACAGAGAAGCCATTGAAATCCACAAGAAGCATGTGGACAATTTCAACAGAAAGGAAGAAACCATGAAAGTGAACATAATCTGGCTACCAGTATTTAAAAACTCTGAAATTACAATAGCGAAACCACAGAGAGGAAACAAACAAGGACATCTAATCACCTCTCAACAAAAGATTGCCCCAGGCACTGTCAGGCCATCAAATGCTAATCAAGGTGGTCAGCTGAAACATTCCCACCTAGTTGCATCAGACAAGGGTTCTTTGTCCCACCCTGGTCATTCCACAGATATATAAACCCAATTTTCCTAGTTCCAACAGACCTTACTACCTCTGAGGATGCTTGCCATAGATGCAGGCGAAATGTCAGGAGAGAATGCCTCTAGAACATGGCCATATAGCCCGAAAAAACCTACAACAACCCAGTGATTCCGGCCATGAAAGCTTTCGACAATACAGCTCCCTCTCTCTCACCATCAGGAAGTTCTTCCTCATATTCAGGTGGAATCTCCTTCCTTTCCTGTCTCTTGAAGCCACTGCTCCATTGCGTCCTAGTCTCTTTCCAGGGCAGCAGAAAGGAAGTCTGCTCCCTTCTCCCTAGGACTTCCCCTCATTTATTTATACATGGCCCCTCATTGTGTCTCCTCTCTGCCTTCCAGAGGAGGGTGACTCAAATGTTCCAGGGTCTGGAGAACAAGCCCTATGAGGAGCGGCTTAAAGAGCTGGTCATGTTTAGCTTGGAGAAGGGGAGGGTGAGAGGAGACATGATGAGGGCCGGGCATCAAGAGATGAGGGGAAGTCATAGGGTGAAGAGAACAGGCTGGATGGCCATCTGTTGGGGATGTTTAGAACGTGATTGTCCTACTTCTTGACAGAATGGGGTTGGACTGGATGATAGCCCAAGAGGTCTCTTCCAACTCTAGGATTCTATGATTCTCTTCTGTAGGCTAAACATGCCCAGCGCTTTAAGCCGCTCCTCATAGGGCTTGTTCTCCAGACCCTGTATCATTTTAGTCGCTCTCCTCTGGACACCTTCTGCTTAGAATCAACATCTCCCTTCAATTGTGGTACCCAGAATTGGACACAGTGTGACTCCAGGTAAAGTGGTCTAACCAAGGCAGAGGGGAGCATGACTTCCCTAGACCTAGACACTATGCTCCTCTTGATGCAGGCCAACATCCCATTGGCTTTTTTTGCCGCTGCATCACATTCCTGGCACATGTTTAACTTGTTCCCCACAAGGACTCCCAACAGCGCAGCTTATTCTTAGGGGTCTGCGGAAGAGACACACACATACCCAGCACTAAGGTAATGCCCCCCTCCCCATTCATGGGAAGGGAGAAGTTGCCTCTCTGAGTCCAGAGGTCCAGAGCGAAGTGAGGTTGGCATGCCCCTCTTGCAGCTTGTGCTCCCTGACCTCTGAGCCAGGTGAAACGATGCCCCTCAAACACACAGCTGGAAAGCAAGCCCCTTGTCCTCCTGCCCTCTGTTTGTGGGGTCTTGCAAAAGGATGGGGCCCTGTGGCCCAGCCCCAAATGCAGGGAGGGTGATGGAACCCATTGGTGGCCCCTCCAGGGATCCAGACCTGATCAAAAGCAGGCTTTGGTCTCTGTTTCCCTGGGGAAGGGTCTCCTGGGCTCATCCTGCCTGCCTGCAATTGCCTTGACAAAGGGGCTCTTCCAGGAGTTTGGGGCCTGCAACCCACATCAGGCTTTCACTCAAGGGGAAGTTGGGAGTTGGAGTCCAAGGACACCTGGAGGGCCACCTGAAATCACCCTTTCTCATCTCTACAACAGGCATGGGCCAACTTGGGCCCTCCCTCCAGGCGTTTTGGACTTCAACTCCCACAATTCCTAACAGCCGGTAGTTGGCCCATGCCTCTCTACAAGATGGAAGCCCCCTCCCCACTTCATGACTGGACTGAGAAGCTGACTGGACTGAGAAGCATTCCCACAAGGGGAGGGGGGTCTCCTACCTCTCTGCAAATAGGGAAGGGTCCTCCACTAAGGCTGCTGTGAGGTTTTTGGGCTGCATGGCTACTACCCCTTCCACTATGTCCACTGCAGCCCCCCTCCCCCCAGATCTGGTCCCCTCTTGCCTTGGTGGTGAGCAACCAAGATGTGGTGGCCACCCCCTGCCCAGGCAGGCCCACTTCCTCCCATTCTTCTCCTTTTCCTCCTGGAGAAAGAAAGGAGGGCTCACCTCTTCTCCTCCCCCCCCAGAGAGGGGCTTCATCCTAAAGGGAGGGGGAGAAAGGAAGCCAAGAAGTACCACCTTCAGCTGATTGCTCAGCCCCCTCCCCAGAGCCCTTTGCCCTCTCCCCACCTCACCCCCTTCCTTCACTCCAAGCTCCCAAACTTTACAGACCCCTTTCCAAGGGGTGAACAAACGCCCCCACACCCCCCATTGAAACAGGCTCTTTGGGGAAGGAGCTTCAGCCTCCCTTCTTTCCTTCCAACCTCCCTTCCTGCCACCTTCCCACCTGACTTCCTTCCTTCTTTCTTCACTTCCAACCCCTCCCTCCCCCCTCTTTCCTTCCTTCCCACCTGCCTTCCTTCCTTCCTTCCTCTCCCTTCCTTCCTTCCTTCCTTCCTTCCTTCCTTCCTTCCTTCCTTCCTTCCTCCTTCCCTTCCTTCCTTCCTTCCTTCCTTCCTTCCTTCCTTCCTTCCTTCCTTCCTTCCTTGCAGCTTTCCTTCCTACCTTCCTCACTTTCTGCCTACCTTCCAGCCTCCCTCCCTTTCTGTCCTTACAGCCTTCCTTCTTCCCACCTGCATTCCTTCATTCCTACCTTCCTGTCTCCCTTTCTTTCTTTCTTCCTTTCCTTCCAGCCAGCCTTCCTTCTTCCCACCTGCCTTCCTTCTTTCCTAACTTCCAGTCTCCTTCCCTTTCTTGCTTGCTTTCCTTCCTTCCAGCCAGCCTTCCTTCTTTCCTTCCTCCCTGCCTACCTTCCAGTCGCTTTCCCTCTTTCTTTCTTTCCTTTCTTTCTTTCCAGCCATTCCTTCCTTCCTCTCTCCCTTCCTTCCTCCTTTCCTCCCACCTGCCTTCCTTCCTTTCCTTCCTTCCCGCCAGCCTTCCTTCTTTCCTTCCTTCTTTCCTGCCTACCTTCCAGTCTCCCTCCCTCCCTCTTTCTTTCTTTCCTTCCAGCCTTCCTTCCTTCCTCTCTTCCTTCAAGCCTTCCTTCCTCCTTTCCTCCCACCTGCCTGCCTTCCTTCCTTTCCTTCCAGCCAGCCTTCCTTCTTTCCTTCCTTCCTGCCTACCTTCCAGTCTCCCTCCCTCCCTCTTTCTTTCCTGCTTTCCTTCCTTCCTCTCTTCCTTCATGTCCTTCCTTCCTCCTTTCCTCCCACCTGCCTGCCTGCCTTCCTTTCCTTCCAGCCAGCCTTCCTTCTTTCCTTCCTTCCTGCCTACCTTCCAGTCTCCCTCCCTCCCTCTCTTCCTTTCCCTCCCTTCCGGGTCCAGGGCCTGCCCGCCTCTCCTTGCCTGGGGAGGAAGAGGAGGGGAGGAAGAAGGGGAAGAGGGACACTTGGCCTTCTTCCCCTTGAACAGAACTCCCTGAGGAAGTGGGCCCGGCAGGGTTCGGCACATGCGAAGGCCAAGCACGTGCCCTGGGGAGGGGGAGGGGGGGGTGTCGTGCTGCCAGGGCGGGGCCAGGTGCGGCGGGGGGGGGGGGGGCCTTCCTCTTCCCTTCCCTGGGGGCCCCCCCCCCCTGTCTCACCCTCTCTCGGGCCTGCCTCTCGGCGTCGACCTGGCGCTGGAGGTGTTCGGCGCGCTCTTCGGCCTCGTCGGCCACTTGCTGCAGCGTCTGGATCTTCTTCTTGACCGCCTCGATGGAGCTGCTCCCGGCCATCTTCCCGGAACAGGGGCGTCCTCCCTCCCTCCCGGGACCCCTTCCCCTTCCCCTTCCTCCTCAACTGCAGGAAGAAGACCCGGCGGCGGCTGCTGCTCTTCCTCCTGCTCCTCCTGGGCTGCCTTCCTTGCTCCCTGGCTCTGCCTCTCCCTCCTTCCTCCCCTTCCTCCTTCCTCTCTTTCCTCCTTCCTTCCTTCCTTCTCCGCCTCTCTCTCTCTGCCTCCGCCTCCCTTCCTCCTCCTCCCCTCCTTTCCCATTCGCTTCCATTCCCAGGCCCGGCCCCAGCCGGCGCTTCCTGCTTCCTCGCCCCACCGCCCGACAAAGGCCGGCCCAGCCTCGCCCGCAGCTCCTCTCTGAGCCAAAGAGAGCAACCTGGGCCAGCTTCACCTCTCCCTCCAGGCACTTTAGGCCCTCGGGAGGCTCTTAGGAATCCAAGCTGCGCAGGTTCGCAGCTTGGGTGTGACCCTGGATTCATCTGAGCCTGGATCCCCAGGTTTCAGGGGTGACCAGGGGAGCATTTGCACAGCTTCGGCTCGTGCGCCAGCTGCGCCCGTATCTTGGGAAGTCTGACTTGGCCACGGTGGTACACGCTCTGGTCACATCCCGCCTTGACTACTGCAACGCTCTCTACGTGGGGCTGCCCTTGAAGACGGCCCGGAAGCTTCAGCTAGTCCAGCGCGCGGCAGCCATGTTACTAACGGGAGCGGGACGCAGGGAGCACACAATGCCCTTGTTGTCCCAGCTCCACTGGCTGCCGATCTGCTACCGGGCCCAATTTAAGGTGCTGGTGTTATCCTACAAAGCCCTAAACGGTTCCGGCCCAAAATACCTTTCAGACCGCATCTCGGCCTATGAGCCCACGAGGGCCTTGAGATCGTCTGGGGAGGCCCTTCTCTCGATCCCGCCCGCCTCACAGGCACGCTTGGCGGGGACGAGAGAGAGGGCCTTCTCAGTGGTGGCCCCCCGGCTGTGGAACGCCCTCCCTGTTGACATCAGACAGGCGCCTTCCCTCATGGCTTTTCGTAAGAGCCTAAAGACCTGGCTATTCGAGAAGGCATTTAATTGAGAGCCACACGAATCTGGCAATGACACTTGGAACGGACTACGGATTATGAGATTGGCTATTGATTCTATGTGTGATGGCGCGGATTTTTTAGTGTGATTAGATTAATGTGTAATTTGATTGTTGATATATTGTATGTTTTGTAGACTGTTTTTTACATGTTGTGCACCGCCGCGAGTCGCCCCAGGGCTGAGAGCGGCGGTCAACAAATGAAGTAAATAAATAAATAAATAAATAAATAAATAAAACACCTGGAGGGAGAGCCCAGGTTGGCCCAGGTTGGCTCGAGATCTTGAAAAACTGCACATCCCACCATTCCAAAGCACTAAGGAGTCAGGGTAGTTCGAGTGGTGCCAAGCAGCCTGAGCTCTGCGAGTGCAGCGTTCTTCCCACAGTATACACTAAGCACAAGCCAACTTCTGCCCTCCCTCCAGATGTTTTGGACTTCAACTCCCACCATTCCATAGCATTGAGGAATCAGGGCAGTTTGAGTGGTGCTCTTAGGAATCCAAAGCACCTGGAGGGAGAGCCCAGGTTGGCCCAGGCCTGCTCCAGATCTGGAAAGGAAAGAGACCCAGGACAGTCCTGATGAGCATCTGCCTGCCTTCAGTTGGCCTGCTGTCTCATGGCCACCCCACTGATTCCATAGGGTTTTGTTGTTGTTCATTCGTTCAGTCGTCTCCGACTCTTCGTGACCTCATGGACTAGCCCACGCCAGAGCTCCCTGTCGGCCGTCACCACCCCCAGCTCCTTCAAGTCAGTCCAGTCACTTCAAGGATGCCATCCATCCATCTTGCCCTTGGTCGGCCCCTCTTCCTTTTACCTTCCATTTTCCCCAGCATAATGGTCTTCTCTAGGCTTTGCTGTCTCCTCATGATGTGGCCAAAGTACTTCAACTTTGTCTCTAGTATCCTTCCCTCCAATGAGCAGTCGGGCTTTATTTCCTGGAGGATGGACTGGTTGGATCTTCTCGCAGTCCAAGGCAGTCTCAGCACTTTCCTCCAACACCACAGCTCAAAAGCATCGATCTTCCTTCGCTCAGCCTTCCCTAAGGTCCAGCTCTCACATCCGTAGGTGACTACAGGGAATACCATGGCTTTGACTAGGCGGATCTTTGTTGCCAGTCTGATGTCTCTACTCTTCACTATTTTATCGAGACTGGACATTGCTCTCCTCCCAAGAAGTAAGCGAGGGTTTTCTTAGGCAGCCTCAAAGTGAAGGGACAGCAGGAATGCTTCCCTGGCTTGGCTCCATTGACCCATCTTCCCTTTTGAGAGACTCTCTTTCTACAGAGGCATTCCATCCACGGGACTCCTTTGTATCTCTGATGTAGAACTGCAATATCCTAGACTAGCTGTCCCCTGCCACGCATTACTGTGGCCCACATGGGGGTTCCGTGTGGGAGGTTTGGCCCAATTCTTTTATTGGTGGGGTTCAGAATGCTCTGTGATTGTAGGTGAACTATAAATGCCAGCAACTACAACTACCAAATGTCAAGATCCTATTTTCCCCAAACTCCCCCAGTGTTCACCTTTGGCCATATTGAGTATTCATGTCGAGTTTGGTCCAGATCCATCATTGTTTGAGTCCACAGTGATCTCTGGATGTAGGTGAACTACAACTCCAAAACCAAAGGACACTGCCCACCAAACCTTTCGAGTATTTTCTGTTGGTCAAAGAAGAACTGTGTGCCACGTTTGGTTCAATTCCATCGTTGGTGCGGTTCAGAATGTTCTTTGATTATAGGTGAACTATAAATCCCAGCAACAACAACTCCCAGATGTCAAGATTCTATTTTCCCCAAACTCCACCAGTGTTTGTGTAGAGTTTGGTCCAGATCCGTCATTGTTTGAGTCCAAAGTGATCTTTGGATGTAGGTGAACTACAACTCCAAAACCAAAGGACACTGCCCACCAAACCCTTCGAGTATTTTCTGTTGGTCATGGGAGAACTGTGTGTCAAGTTTGGTTCGATTCCATCGTTGGTGGAGTTCAGAATGCTCTTTGATTGTAGGTGAACTATAAATTTCAGCAACTCCAACTCCCAAATGACAATCAATTTTTGAGTGAAGGACCTCCATTGGGTTGTTAGATGTCTTGTGTCCAAATTTGGTGTCAATTCGTCCAGTGGTTTTTCAGTTCTGTTAATCTCACAAACGAACACTACATTTTTATTTATATAGATTCAGAAGGGACCCCCAAATGCCATCCAGTCAAACCACTTTCTGCCAGGCAGGAAGGAAGCATCCAATCTCTCCCAACAGATGTCCATTCGGTCCCTGCTTAGAAACCTCCAGAGGAGAAGACTTCACTAGACTCCCAGGCAGGAGCAGGTTCCCTTGTCAAGCAGCTCTTCTTACCACCAGGAAGTTCTTCCTGATGTTTAGGTGGGATCTCTTTTCCTGGAGTTTAACTCCATGTCCCCCTTGTGTCCCAGTCTCTGGAGCATCACAAACGAAGCTTGCTTCCTTTTCAAAGTGATGTCCTTCTCTGGCATTTCAACCTGACTTCCATGACCCAACCTTCTCTCCTCCAAGCTGAACATCTGCAGCTCCCTCAGCTATTTCTCAGAGGGATCCATGGTTTCCAGACACTTGCTCCACTTTGGTGGTCCTTCTCTGGAACCTTTCCATCTTGTCCATATCTTGAATTGTGTTGCCCAGGACTAGACGTGGGGTTGTGATTCCAAGTGAGGCCTGACCAAAGCAGAAGGAAGCTGGAGTTTGACTTCATAATGGCACGACTTCAGTTGCAAGTGACCAACAGGTCCTGCAAATCTCTTGGGAAGACAAGCGGACAAACGTCAGTGTGCTGGAAGAAGAAGCAAAGACCACCAGCACTGAAGCCATGCTCCTCTGCCATCAACTCCGCTGGACTGAAGGCCATGTTGTCCGAATGCCCAAAGATCACCATCTCCCAAAGCAGTTACTCTACTCCGAACGGGAAATGGAATGTTGGGGCTGATGGTTTTTCCAGTCCCTCTCCAATGCCAGAGATACAGCTTAATGGTGTAACATTAGAAAATGTGGACCATTTCTGCTCTCTTGGCAGCCACCTCTGCACCAAAGTCAACATTGACACTGAAATACAATACCGCCTGAGCTCTGCGAGTGCAGCATTCTTCTGAATGAAGCAAAGAAGGTTTGAGGATTGGGACATCTATAGGGAGACCAAGGGGCTTGTTTATAAAGCCTCTCAATTGTGTTCTATGCCCGCGAAACGTGGACTGTCTATAGATGTCACATGCAACTCATGGAATTCCATCAGTGCTGCTTCTGAAAAATCCTGCAAATCTCTTGGGAAGACAAGCGGACAAATGTCAGCGTGCTGGAAGAAGAAGCAAAGACCACCAGCACTGAAGCCATGCTCCTCTGCCATCAACTCCGCTGGACTGAAGGCCATGTTGTCCGAATGCCCAAAGATCACCATCTCCCAAAGCAGTTACTCTATCACCCATGTTTCCATCTGCTCCTTGGCATCTGTTAATTTGGCTGCTAATTGCATGTGTGGGTAAGGAGAAATGGAATAGTGCGAGGGATCTCGAATACAGCTTAACGGGACTGAAGAACACTTGGAAGGAAAAGCTATGGCAAAATGGAATTGTAACATGGTATGCAAACCATAATGATCCCTGGTTTATTAGTATAAGTACCAAATGCGTCATGGAGGAGGGAGAGGCTTCCGTTAACCGAGGAGCCCCCATAGAAGTCGTGGTGGGGAAGGGGAGATACGGGAAAAGGAGACCTTTAATTCGGCCTAGGGAACGTGGAACAACTCTAGTAATCCCAAATCGGTCTCCTGATACGGTAAGTAGGTGTAACCGAGATGGCGGACCCTCGGGATTGAAAGTGGTGCTGTTGAACGCCAGATCTGTCAATGGTAAAACAACTCTCATCCAGGAGTTAATCCTGGATGAGCGGGCAGATCTGGCGTGCATTACAGAGACCTGGCTGGACGAAGCTGGAGGGGTAAATCTGACCCAGCTTTGTCCACCCGGGTTCTCTGTGCAGCATCAACCGAGATCCGGAGGGCGGGGAGGCGGGGTTGCAGTAGTCTATAGAGATTCCATTTCTCTGACCAGGACCCCCATCCCGCAGTCAACAAATTTTGAATGCGTCCACCTGAGGGTGGGTGACCGGGACAGATTAGGGATTCTGTTAGTGTACCGTCCACCTCGCTGCACTACAGTCTCCCTACCTGAGCTAGCGGGGGTAGTCTCGGACCTGGCATTGGAGTCCCAGCGGCTGCTTGTGCTGGGGGACTTCAATGTCCACGCTGAGGCTGCCCTAACGGGAGCGGCTCAGGACTTCATGTCTACCATGGCGACCATGGGTCTGTCCCAACAAGTATCTGGCCCCACCCACAGTGCTGGACATACATTGGACTTGGTTTTCTGTCAGGGATGGGAGGAAGGTGGCGGTGTTGAGGAGCTATCCATCTCTCCGTTGCCATGGACCGACCACCACCTGGTCAGCTTTAGACTCACTGCACCCCCTAACCTCCGCAGAGGTGGAGGACCCATTAAATTGGTCCGCCCCAGGAGGCTTATGGATCCGGATGGATTCCTGACGGCTCTTGGGGAATTTTCCCGCCACCTCGGTTGGTGATCCTGTTGATGCCCTGGTCGCTCTCTGGAATGGGGAGATGGCTAGGGCAATAGACACGATCGCTCCAGAACGTCCCCTCTCAAGTAGCCGACTAAACCAGCTCCTTGGTTCACTGAGGAGCTGGCGGTGTTGAAGCGAAAAAAGGGAACTAGAGAGCGTGTGGCGGTCGAGCTAAACCAGCTCCTTGGTTCACCGAGGAGCTGGCAGCGTTGAAGCGAAAGAAGAGGGAACTAGAGAGCGGGTGGCGTTCGGATCCGAGCGAGCCAAATCGAACACGGTTTGTGTCCTTTTTAAGGGCATATGCCGCGGCAATAAAGCCGCAAAGAAGACTTTCTTTGCGGCCACTATTGCGTCTGCAAAGAACCGTCCGGCTGAACTGTTCCGAGTTGTCAGAGGCCTTTTAAAACCCACCACTCAGGATGGGTGCCCTGATGACTCGGCTGCTCGCTGTGAAGCTTTTGCTCGGTTCTTTACAGACAAAGTCGCTTTGATCCGCTCTGGACTGGACGACGCATTAACGGCAGTCTCTGAGGATGTAACGCGAGCATCTGCTTGTCCGATTTTGATGGATTCATTTCAATTGGTTCAAACGAGGATGTGGACAAGGTGCTTGGAGGAATGAGAGCTACCACATGCATCCTAGACCCCTGCCCATCCTGGCTTCTAAAGGAGGCCAGAGGGGGATTGGCCGAGTGGGTTAAGGTGGTGGTTAATGCCTCCCTTCGGGAAGGCATTTTTCCAGCCAGCTTAAAGCAAGCTGTGATAAAACCGCTGTTGAAGAAGCCATCACTGGACCCCACTCAATTGGTAAACTATCGGCCTGTTTCCAATCTTCCCTTTTTGGGCAAAGTCATGGAACGTGTGGTGGCCTCACAACTCCAGGCATTCTTGGTAGACACGGATTATCTAGATCCGGCACAGTCTGGCTTTAGGCCGGGACATGGTACCGAGACAGCCTTGGTCGCCTTAGTGGATGATCTCCGTCGGGAGCTCGACAGGGGGAGTGTGTCCCTGTTGGTGCTGCTCGACCTCTCAGCGGCCTTCGATACCGTCGACCACGGTATTCTTCTGGGACGCCTTGCAGGGATGGGTCTTGGGGGCACCGCTTTGCGGTGGCTCCGGTCATTCCTCGAGGGTCGGTCTCAGAAGGTGTCACTGGGGGACTCCTGCTCTACCCCACAACCTTTGTCTTGTGGGGTTCCTCAGGGTTCAATACTGTCCCCCATGTTGTTTAACATCTACATGAAGCCGCTGGGTGAGATCATCCGGAGTTTCGGGGTGCGGTGTCATCTGTACGCAGATGATGTCCAACTCTGTCACTCCTTCCCACCTGCTACTAAGGAGGCTGTCGAGGTCCTGAACCGGTGCTTGGCCACTGTGTCGGACTGAGCGAACAAATTGAAACTAAATCCAGACAAGACAGAGGTACTCCTGGTCAGTTCAAGGCCGAACAGGGTATAGGGTTACAGCCTGTGCTTAATGGGGTCCACTCCCCCTAGAAGCACAGGTTCGCAGCTGATCGTGGACTCGTCGCTGAGCCTGGAACCTCAGATCTCGGTGGTGACCAGGGGAGCATTTGCACAGTTAAAGATTGTGCGCCAACTGCGCCGTACCTTGGGAAGTCTGACTTGGCCACGGTAGTCCACGCTCTAGTTACATCCCGTCTTGACTACTGCAACGCTCTCTACGTGGGGTTGCCTTTGAAGACGGCCCGGAAGCTCCAATTAGTCCAACGGGCGGCAGCCATGGTATTAACAGGGGCTGGGCGCAGGGAGCATACAACTCCTCTGCTGTACCAGCTCCACTGGCTACCGATTAGCTACCGAGCCCAATTCAAAGTGCTGGTTTTGACCTTTAAAGCCCTAAACGGTTCTGGCCCTACCTACCTATCCGAACGTATCTCGGCCTATCAGCCCACCAGGACCCTAAGATCTTCAGGAGAAGCCCTTCTCTCTATCCCACCTGCTTCACAGGTGCGGCTCGTGGGAACGAGAGATAGGGCCTTTTCTGTGGTGGCCCCCCGGCTTTGGAATGCCCTCCCTACTGAATTAAGATCAGCCACCTCGCTAATGGCATTTAGGAAAAAACTAAAAACTTGGATGTTCGAGCAAGTCTTCAATTGATCTTCGACGTGATGTTGGCTGACCATGGATTAGCAATCAAGGAGAACGAACTGGATTACGATTTTATCTATGAGATGTCCCGATCTGTATTGGTGGCCCAATACTATGTATGTTTTTGTATGTATTCTTAATTTTAATTTTTATATGCTTAAAGTGAATTGTATATTTTAACATGTTGTAAACCGCAATGAGTCGCCGCAGAGGCTGAGATATTGGCGGTATACAAGCATACCAAATAAATAAATAAATAAATAAATAATACTCTACTCCGAACGGGAAATGGAATGTTGGGGCTGATGGTTTTTCCAGTCCCTCCCCAATGCCAGAGATACAGCTTAATGGTGTAACATTAGAAAATGTGGACCATTTCTGCTCTCTTGGCAGCCACCTCTGCACCAAAGTCAACATTGACACTGAAATACAATACCGCCTGAGCTCTGCGAGTGCAGCATTCTTCTGAATGAAGCAAAGAAGGTTTGAGGATTGGGACATCTATAGGGAGACCAAGGGGCTTGTTTATAAAGCCTCTCAATTGTGTTCTATGCCCGCGAAACGTGGACTGTCTATAGATGTCACATGCAACTCATGGAATTCCATCAGTGCTGCTTCTGAAAAATCCTGCAAATCTCTTGGGAAGACAAGCGGACAAATGTCAGCGTGCTGGAAGAAGAAGCAAAGACCACCAGCACTGAAACCATGGTTCCTCCGCCATCAGCTCAGCTGGACTAAAGGCCACATTGTCCAAATGCCCAAAGATCACCATCTCCCAAAGCTCTCCTCCGAACTCAAGAACGGAAAACGGAATGTTGGTGGGCAGGAAAAGAGATTCAAAGATGGGCTCAAACCAACCTTAAAAACTGGCATAGACACTGAGAACTGGGGAGCCCTGGCCCTTGAGTGCGCCAGCTGGAGGTCAGCTGTGACCAGCAGTGCTGTAGAATTCGAAGAGGCATGAATGGAGTTTTCGAACTGTTTTCGAACAGTTTTCGAACTGTTTGATTGGCAGAAGCTGGGCCCAACAGCAGGAGCCATGCGCCAGGTGGGGCAGTGGGTCCGTAGACGCCTCCAAGATCATGTGGCCAGCATGACTGCATCAAGCACCGTTACCTTTCCACAGAAGCGGTATCTATTGATCTACTCACATTTGCATGTTTTCAAACTGCTCGGTTGGCAGAAGATGGGCCCAACAGCAGGAGCTCACCCCACTTCCTGGAATCGAATCACCGACCTTTCGGTCAGTGAGTTCAGCAGGTCAGCAGTTTAATCCACGGCACCACCAGGGAGTCTTAGGACCCAACAAAGCCCACTTCTAGAATGTGCCAGCTGGAGAGCCATGCGCCAGGTGGGGCAGTGGGTCCGTAGACGCCTCCAAGATCATGTGGCCAGCATGACTGCATCAAGAACCGTTACCTTTCCACAGAAGCAGTACCTATTGATCTACTCACATTTGCATGTTTTTGAACTGCTCAGTTGACAGAATCTGGGCCGAACGGTGGGGGCTCACCTCACTCCCCGGATTCAAATCACCGACCTTTCGGTCAACGAATTCAGCAGGTCAGCAGTTTAATCCACTGCACCACCTCTTAAGACCCAACCAAGCCCACTTCTAGGATGTGCCAGCTGGAGAGCCATGCGCCAGGTAGAGCAGCGTCCTTCTCTTCTGCGCAAAGAGCATCTCCACTGGACCTTCTTCCAAGGCAGCCCTTGTTCTCCATATTTCCTGGGTTTCCTGATCTCTGCTTCGTGTGTTTTGAATCCAATGGTGTTTTGATCTTTGGGTTTGCAATGGGTGTCTTTTGACCTCTGGCGAGCTGCCTTCGATCCCAAAGATGTAAACACTTGGAAGGTTAGGGTTAGGATTTGTGGGAAGGGGCCCAGAGGGCCAACGATGCCTGGCTCCTGCTCTTCCACCCTTTCTGACCATTCCCATGCCTCTCTTTGCTGGACTCAGAGTCGAGAGAGGAGGCTGGAGGCTGGACCCAAGGCCAGAGGGTCAGCAAGACAAGCAGGGCTCCTCTTGGCCTGATGGGGGCGCCAAAGCTCTGGACAAGGCAGACAGGCTCCTCTGGCCAGCTGGCTTCCCTTGACCACATGCCCTTTCTTCCTTCCCTTCCCATCCCATCCCATCCTATACTACCCTGGTAAATACATGTCTACACTGTAAAATTAATGCAGCTTGACCTGGAATCGCATGGACCATCTAGTCCAACCACCTTCTGCCTTCATGCAGGAAAAGCACAATCAAAGCCCTCCCAACAGATAGCCACCCAACTTCATTATTATTATTATTATTATTATTATTATTATTATTATTATTATTAAAGTTGGATGACACCAAATGGGCCACCCAGTCCAGCCCCCCTTTGTCTCCATGTAGGAAAAGCACAATCAAAGCCCTCCCAACAGATAGCCACCCAACTTCATTATTATTATTATTATTATTATTATTATTATTATTATTATTAAAGTTGGATGACACCAAATGGGCCACCCAGTCCAGCCCCCCTTTGTCTCCATGTAGGAAAAACACAATCAAAGCCCTCCCAACAGATGGCCACCCAACTTCTGTTTAAAGACATCAACAGTTGGATGACACCAAATGGCCACCCAGTCCAGCCCCCTTCTGCCTCCATGCTAGGAAAAGCACAATCACCTCACGACAGATGGCCATCCCCTGTCCCCCCCCCACAGCCCGACACCCACCCCACCGCCTTCTGCCTCCATGCTAGGAAAGCACATCCAAAGCCCTCAGACAGGAGCCATCCAAGCTGCTATATTAGGTTCTTGTGGGTTTTTGCGGGCTATGAGGCCATGTTCTAGAGGCATTGTCCTAATTCCAACAGACCTTACTACCTCTGAGGATGCTTGCCATAGATGCAGGCGAAACGTCAGGAGAAATGCCTCCAGAACATTGCCCTATAGCCCGAAAAAACCCACAAGAACCTAGTGATTCCAGCCATGAAAGCCTTCGACAATTACTACAATAACCATTCACTATTCACTATCGTCTCATCATCAAAACCTTCTGCCTCCAAACACAATCAAAGCCCTCCCAACAGATGGCCATCCAACCTCGTTATTATTATTATTATTATTATTATTATTATTATTATTATTATTATTATAGTTGGATGACACCAAATGGGCCATCCAGTCCAACTCCCTTCTGCCTCCATGCTAGGAAAAGCGCAAAGCCCTCATGACAGATGGCCATCCAACCTCATTATTATTATTATTATTATTATTATTATTATTATTATTATTATTAAAGTTGGATGACACCAAATGGGCCATCCAGTCCAACCTCCTTCTGCCTCCATGCTAGGAAAAGCACAATCAAAGGCCTCATGACAGATGGCCATCCAACCTCATTATTATTATTATTATTATTATTATTATTATTATTATTATTATTATTATTAAAGTTGGAGGGCACCAAATGGGCCATCCAGTGCAACCACCTTCTGCCTTTATGCAGGAAAAGCACAATCAAAGCCCTCCCAACAGATAGCCACCTTGATCGAAGGGATCATGTGGGTTCGTATACAGAGATGCGGTCATGCAGGTAGGCGGGTCCCAAACCGTTTCGGGCTTTGTAGGTAAGCACCTGCACCTTGAATTGGGACCGGAAAATGAACGGCAGCCAATGGAGCTCCTTAAACAGGAGGGTTGACCTCTCTCTGTAAGGAGCACCAGTTAACAACCTGGCCGCCGCCCGTTGAACCAGTTGGAATTTCCGAGCCGTTTTCAAGGGCAGCCCCACGTAGAGCGCATTACAGTAGTCCAATCTAGAGGTGACCAAGGCATGGACCACCCTGGCCAGATCAGCCTTCACGAGGTACGGATCAGCCTTCTAGAGGCCCTCCTGGCCACCGCCGACACCTGAGCCTCAAGCGTAAGTGATGAGTCCAGGATGACACCCAAACTGCGGACCTGTGACTTCAGGGGGAGTGTAACCCCATCCAACACAGGTTGCCACCCTATACCCCGATCCGGTTTACGATCGACCAGGAGGACCTCTGTCTTGTAGGGATTAATCTTCAGCCTGTTTGTCCTCATCCAGTCAGCCACAGCGGCCAGGCACTCGTCCAGCACTCGAGGGGCTTCCTTGGAATTAGGTGGAAAAGAGTAGTAGAGTTGTGTGTCATCTGCATAGAGATGGCACCCAACTCCAAAACTCCGGATGACCTCTCCCAGCGGTTTCATGTAGATGTTGAAAAGCATGGGAGACAGAATGGAGCCTTGTGGGACCCCACAGGTCAAAGCCCATGGGGTCCGAGCAGGCATCTCCCAGCTTCACCATCTGGGAACGACCCTCCAGGAAGGATCGGAGCCACAACAAAGCTGTACCTTCAAGGCCCATCCCGGAGAGAGTCGTCCCAGAAGGATACCATGATCGATGGTATCGAAAGCCGCTGAGATGTCCAAGAGAACCAACAGGGTCACACTTCCCCTGTCCAGCTCCCTGCGGAGGTCATCCACCAAAGGACCAAAGCTGTCTCAATGCCATGGCCAGATCTATTATTATTATTATTATTATTATTATTATTATTATTATTATTATTATGCTGCCACCCTTAAAGATAACTCCTCATTCCCTCCATCCCGCTGAAGCCAGGAAGGTATTTGGGCAGTGTTTCTCAACCTGGGGGTCGGGACCCCTGAGGGGGAGGTGAGAGGGTGTCAAAGGGGTCGCCAAAGACCATCAGAAAACATCGTATTTTCTGTATTGTTGAAGGCTTTCATGGCCGGAATCACTGGGTTGTTGTAGGTTTTTCTGGGCTATATGGCCATGTTCTGGAAGCAATTTTTCTCCTGACGTTTCGCCTGCATCTATTTATTTATTTATTTATTTACTTTGCTTATATACCGCTGTTCTCAGCCCGAGGGCGACTCACAGCGGTGTACAACATAGAGAAAACAAGGTTCAAAATTCAAGACACAATCTAAAATAATCAGTCCAGCATTAACCAAAAACATCATCATCAAAAAACATCATCAATACTACAAAAGCCATTCCATACTACAAAAATACTACAAAAGCTTGCCATAGACGCAGGCGAAACGTCAGGAGAAAAATGGCAAGCATCCTCAGAGGTAGTGAGGTGACCTTGCTTGCCATAGATGCAGGCGAAATGTCAGGAGAAAAATTGCCTCTAGAACATGGCCATATAGCCCGGAAAAACCTACAACAACCCATCGTATTTTCTGTTGATCATTGGGATTCTGTGTGGGGAGTTAGACCCAATTCTATTGTTGGTCGAGTTCAGAATGCTCTTTGACTGTAGGTGAACTATAAATCCCAACAACTACCAAAATGTCAAGGTCTATTTTCCCCAAGACCCCACCAGTGTTCACATTTTGGGCATATGGAGTATTCGTGCCGAGTTTGGTCCAGATCCATCGTTGCATGAATCCACAGCACTCCTCTGGATATAGGTGAACTACAACTCCCAAACTCAAGGTCAATACTCATCAAACCTTTCCAGTGTTTTCTGTTGGTCATGGGAGTTCTGCGTGCCAAGTTCGGTTTAAATCCATCTCTAGTGGAGTTCAGAATGCTCTTTGATTATAGGTGAACTATAGTAAAGGTAAAGGTAGTCCCCTGACATTAAGTCCAGTCATGTCTGACTCTGGGGTGTGGTGCTCATCTCCATTTCTAAGCCGAAGAGCCAGCGTTGTCCATAGACACCTCCAAGGTCATATGACCGGCATGACTGCATGGAGTGCCGTTACCTTCCCGCCGGAGTGGTACCTATTGATCTACTCACATTTGCATGTTTCCAACTGCTAGGTTGGCAGAAGCTAGGGCTGACAGCGGAAGCTCACGCTGCTCCCCAGAATCGAACCTGCGACCTTTCAATCAACAAGCTCAACAGCTCAGTGCTTTAACCCACTGCGCCACCGGGGGTTCCAGGTGAACTATAAATCCCAGCAATTACAACTCCCAAATTACAAAATCAATCCTCCCCCCCAAACCCCACTAGCATTCACATTTGGGCATATTGGGTATTTGTGCTCAATTTAGTCCAGTGAATGAAAAGTAGGGGTAGCCCCCTAGCACACACATACAAGAACCAAACCGAAAAAAAAGAGCTACGGACCCAAGAAGGACTAATGCAGGGTAGGAGTTCTAAGAAGACACGAAAAACCACAAACGATGAAGAAGTACTCATCGCTCCGAGAGCCATCATAGTACATACGGCAATTCGATGCACGATGTCTAGCCCTCCCGACCTCTACCTTCGCTCCCGCTCACACTTCAACTATGAAGGTATTTGGGCAGTGGTTCTCAAACCTGGGGGTCGGCGACCCTGAGGGGGACGGTGAGAGCGGTTGTCATAATTCCAAAGTAACATAAAAACATGTATTGTATTGTCGAAGGCTTTCATGGCCTGAATCACTCAGTTCTTGTGGGTTTTTTCGGTCTATATGGCCATGTTCTAGAGGCATTTCTCCTGACGTTTCGCCTGCATCTATTTATTTATTTATTTGTTTGTTTTATTTACTTTGCTTATATACCGCTGTATCTCAAGCCCGAGGGCGACTCACAGCGGTGTACAACATAGAGAAAACAAGGTTCAAAATTCAAGACACAATCTAAAATAATCAGTCCAGCATTAACCAAAAACATCATCATCAAAAAACATCATCAATACTACAAAAGCCATTCCATACTACAAAAATACTACAAAAGCTTGCCATAGACGCAGGCGAAACGTCAGGAGAAAAATGGCAAGCATCCTCAGAGGTAGTGAGGTGACCTTGCTTGCCATAGATGCAGGCGAAATGTCAGGAGAAAAATTGCCTCTAGAACATGGCCATATAGCCCGGAAAAACCTACAACAACCCATCGTATTTTCTGTTGATCATTGGGATTCTGTGTGGGGAGTTAGACCCAATTCTATTGTTGGTCGAGTTCAGAATGCTCTTTGACTGTAGGTGAACTATAAATCCCAACAACTACCAAAATGTCAACGTCTATTTTCCCCAAACCCCACCAGTGTTCACATTTGGGCATATTGAGTATTCGTGCCAGTTTGGTCCAGATCCATCATTGCATGAATCCACAGCACTCCTCTGGATATAGGTGAACTACAACTCCCAAACTCAAGGTCAATGCCCACCAACCTTTCCAGTGTTTTCTGTTGGTCGTGGGCATTCTGTGTGCCAAGTTTGGTTCAAATCCATTGCTGGTGGAGTTCAGAATGCTCTTTGATTATAGGTGAACTATAAATCCCAGCAACGACAACTCCCAAATGTCAAGGTCTGACTCTAGGGAGTGCTATTCATCTCAATTTCTAAGCTGAAGAGCCGGCGTTGTCCGTAGACACCTCCAAGGTCATGTGGCCGGCATGACTGCATGGAGCACCGTTATCTTCCCGCCAGGAGTGGTACCTATTGATCTACTCACATTTGCATGTTTTCGAACTGCTAGGTTGCCAAAAGCTAGGGCTGACAGTGGAAGCTCACGCCGCTCCCCGGAATCGAACCTGCGACCTTTCGATCAACAAGCTCACATCAACAAAAACAATCCACTGCACCAGGAGCTCTTTGATTATAGGTGAACTATAAATCCCAGCAACTACAACTCCCAAATTACAAAATCAATCCCCCCCCCAACCCCACTAGCATTCACATTTGGGCATATTGGGTATTTGTGCTCAATTTAGTCCAGTGAATGAAAATCCATCCTGCATATTGGATATTTACATTACGATTTATAACAGTAGTAAAATGACAAGTATCAAGTAGCAACGAAAACAATATTATGGTTGGGGGTCACCACAACATATGGAACTGCATTAAGGGGTCACAGCGTTAGCAAGGTTGAGAACCACTGTATTTGGGGCAGCAGAGTGTAAGGGGAGGGGGCTCGGCTGTGGCCCTGGCCCCCTCCCTTTCCCCTTTCCCCCCTCCCTCTCTCCTCTTAGGATTCCTTTGCAGCAGCAGCAAGCGGCCCCTCCCTAAAGCCAGGGCCAGCTGCCCAGTCTCCTCCTCCTCCTCCTCAACCCAGAGAATGGCCAAATATGAGCAAAGGCAGCCCAGGATTGCAGCCTGCCTGGGAGGCCAAGGAGGGAGGGAGGGAGGGAGGGGGAGAGAATGAGAGAGAGAAGCAGCCCCGAACAGAGTCCCAGAGTTAGAAGAGACCCCCAAAGACCATCCAGTCCACCCCATTCTTCCAGGCAGGAAGGAAGATGCTACCCAAACTATCATGATAGATGTCCACCAAGGGAGACCTAACCTTTCTCCTCAGACCCAGCCTCTCTCTGCAGGCGTCCCAATTGGGGAGGGGGACTCGGGGGTCCAGATCTCAGCCTTGTCTCTTGGAGGAGCATCACATCACTCCACACCAAAAGAACTGGGACTCCAACATGAGAGCCAAGCAGGTCAACAAGCCAATGCTCAAAGGGAAGCATAAGGAAATATCTTCCTTCTTTGGATGCGTTTATGCCAGGCCTGGCCCAACTTGGGCCCTCCCTCCAGGTGTTTTGGACTCCAACTCCCACCATTCCTAACAGCGTATGGAATGGTGGGAGTTGGAGTCCAAAACACCTGGAGGGAGGGCCCAAGTTGGCCCATGCTTGGTGTATACTTTGGGAAGAATGCTGCACTCGCAGAGCTCAGGCTGCAGTTCGCCCTGACTCCTCAATGCTATGGAATGGTGGGAGTTTTAGTCCAAAACATCTGGAGGGAGGGCCCAAGTTGGCCCATGCTTGGTGTATATTGTGGAGTATACTTGGTGTATACTGTGAGAAGAATGCTGCACTCGCAGAGCTCAGACTGCTTGGGACCTATACTTGCTGTATACTGTGGGAAGAATGCTGCACTCGCAGAGCTCAGGCTGCTTGGGACCTATACTTGCTGTATACTGTGGGAAGAATGCTGCACTCACAGAGCTCAGGCTGCAGTTTGCCCTGACTCCTCAATGCTATGGAATGATGGGAGTTGGAGTCCAAAACACCTGGAGGGAGGGCCCAAGTTGGCCCATCCTTGGCGTATACTGTGGAGTATACTTGGTGTATACTGTGGGAAGAATGCTGCACTTGCAGAGCTCAGGCTGCTTGGCACCACTCAAACTGCCCTGACTCCTCAATGCTATGGACTGGTGGGAGTTGGAGTCCAAAACACCTGGAGGGAGGGCAAAAGTTGGCCCATGCTTGGTGTATACTCTGGGAAGAATGCTGCACTCGCAGAGCTCAGGCTGCTTGGCACCACCACTTGGTCCTGACTCCTCAATACTATGGAATGATGGGATGTGCAGTTTTTTGGATGGCCGTCCGTCGGGATGGGGTGAGGAGTGGGCAGTGCCTCCCTGCCTGTTCCAGAAGGGGATTGGACCGGATGGATGTCCTCGAGGGGCCCCTCCTCCCAACCCTGAGCTTCTCCCTTGCCTTCCAAACTGGCCCTGGCCCAAGAAGTGGCAGCTTCGGTTCCCTTTTAGGCTCTCCTTTGTTTTCGGGCTCGGGTTTCGTCGGTATTTTTAGGGATCCGAACTCACCCAACCCCTCCCAGTCCCAGGCATTCACACCGGGCATTCCATGCGGTTTCGAAGCATTATATCCCTGGGCAGAGAGGATCCCAWAGGAAACCCTGGAAGCAGAGCGTGAAGAGCTTTGACCAGGTTCTCATTCTTTCTCTTTGGCACACTTTGGAGGGAGTTTGGTGTTCTAGGTCTGAGGAAGGCTTGGAACCCCCCCCCCAAATGCAGCCCCCTCCCTACCTCCCCCCCCCACCCCCACCCACCCAATGCTTACGTCTCCCCCAAGCTGAGGGAACCGCCCCGCACGCTCCCCCCGATATCACGACAGCCCACCCAACCCCCCACCTACCGCCCGGTCCCCCCCGACCCCACACCCCCCACTCCCACCCATCGCCAGCCCCCCCCCTCCCCCCCCCACCCACCCACCCAATGCTTACGTCGGTGGCCTTCTTCTCGGCCAGCTCGAGCTTCTCCTGGGCTTCCTTGACGGCCTCGGAGTACTTCTCCACCTCATCCTCGGTGCCCTTCAGCTTCTTCTGCAAGCCCTGCTGCTCCTCCTCCAGCTGCAAAGAGGCCACACAACTGGGGAATCAGTGGGGGGCACGGCGGAGCCCCCCATCCCACCAGCTCTCTCTCCTCCATCTATCAAACTACCTACCTACCTATCCCTCCTTCCTATCTATCCCTCTCTCCATCTATCTACCCTTCCTTCCTTCCTTCCTTCCTTCCATCCATCCATCCATCTATCTACTTACCTATCTCTTCCTCTTCTCCCTCTACCTACCTACCTACCTACCTATCCCTCCTTCTATGTATCTCTATCTATCTATCTATCTATCTATCTATCTATCTATCTATCTATCGTCTGTCTTATCTATCTATCTATCTATCTATCTATCTATCTATCTATCTTCCTTTCCCTCTATCTATCTATCTATCTATCTATCTATCTATCTCTCTCTCTATCCCTCTATCTATCCATCTATTCCTCTCTCTATCCCTCTATCTATCTATCCCTCTATCTATCATCTATCTATCTATCTATCTATCTATCTATCTATCTATCTATCTATCTATCCTTCCTATCAATCTATCTATCCTTCTTCTCCCTCTATCTTTCTACCTACCTACCTACTTACCTACCTACCAACCAATCCTCCTTCCTATCTTTCTATCCCTCTCTCTAGTTATCTGTCTATCTCTTTCTCTCTTTCTCTCTCCCTTTTCTCCCTCCCCCCCTCTCTCTTTATATCTCCCTTTTCTCTTTCCCTCTATTTCTCTATCTCTCTCTCTTCTTGCTTCCCTACCTACCTACCTACCTACCTATCCCTCCTTCCTATCTATCTATCTATCTATCTATCTATCCTTCCTATCAATCAATTTATCTCTCCCTCTTCTCCCTCTATCTACCTACCTACCTACCTACCAACCTACCTATCCCTCCTTCCTATCTTTCTATCCCTCTCTCTAGCTATCTGTCTATCTCATTCTCTCTTCCTTTCTCCCTCTTCTCCCTCCCTCTATCTACCTACCTACCCCTCCTTTCTATTTATCTCTCTATTTATCTCTCCCTCCTCTATCTATCTATCCATCGATCAATCAATCAATCATGGATCTCTCTCTCCCTCTTCATCTATCTATCTATCTATCTATCTATCTATCTATCTATCTATCTATCTATCTATCTATCTATCTATCTATCTATCTATCTATCTATCTCTTCCTGCTTTTTCCTCCTCTGCCAACCTGCCTGCCTGCCTGCCTGCCTGCCTACCTACCTACCTACCTACCCCTCCTTTCTATTTATCTCTCTATTTATCTCTCCCTCCTCTATCTATCTATCTATCTATCCATCGATCGATCGATCAATCAGTCAATCAATCAATCATGGATCTCTCTCTCCCTCTTCTATCTATCTCTCTCTCTCTCTCTCTCTCTCTCTCTATCTATCTATCTATCTCTTCCTGCTTTTTCCTCCTCTGCCAACCTGCCTGCCTGCCTGCCTGCCTGCCTACCTACCTACCTACCTACCTACCTACCTATCTATCTATCTATCTATCTATCTATCTATCTATCTATCTATCTATCTATCTATCTATCTATCTATCTATCTATCTATCTATCTATCTATCCCTCATTCCTCCCCGTCTATCCACCCGCCCATCTTCTTCTCCATCTATCCCCCCACCCACCCACCCATCCCATCCCTCCGGGGGGCTGTGGGTGGGGCTGGGGGCACCTGTTTGCACCGGTCCTCGGCCTGCTTCTTGTCTGCCTCGGCTTGCTCGGCCCTGTCGATGGCGTTCTCCTTGTCCAGCTTCAGCATCTGCATCTTCTTCTTGATGGCTTCCATGGCGGCGGAAGGAGGAGGGGAAGCCCCGACGGAGCGGACACACCAAGGAGAGAAAGAAAGAAAGAAAGAAAGAAGGAGAAAGAGGAGGAGGAGGAGGAGAAGCCGAGGAGTGGGCCGGGAGGGGCCGCGGGGAAAGCCTAAAAACCCGGGGGGCGGGACCTGCCCCGCCGCCGTGGACACAGCCGCGCCTTGTAGGGACAAGCCCCGAGAAGGACACACGCAGGGAGGAGGAGGAGGAGGAGGAGGAGGAGGAGAGGGGAGGGATGGAGGGAGGCCCACGCGGGGACACCTCGCCCCTCCTCCCGCCTCCCACGAAGAAAAGGGGCCCGGGTGGATGGCCTCTGGGGGTCCCCTCCCACTCCAGGAAGCCGACCACTAAGGGGGCAGCCTTGGAGGAGAACCTCCACATTTCCACACTACCAGACCCCACCCCCACCCCACCCCATTGGGTTTATAGAGCTGGGACGGACCCCTCAAGGCCACCCAGTCTAACCCCTTCCCTCCCTCCCTCCCTCCCTCCCTCCCTTCTTTCCTTCATTTCTTCCTTCATTTCTTCCTTCCTTCCTTTCTTCTTTCCTTCCTTCCTTCTTTCCTTCCTTCTGTCCTTCCTTCCTTCATTTCTTCCTTCCTTCCTTCCTTCCTTCCTTCCTTCCATCCATCCTTCCTTCCTTCCATCCTTCCTTCCTTCCTTCCTTCCTTCCTTCATTTCTTTCTTCTTTCTTTCCTTCCTTCCTTTCTTCATTTCTTCCTTCCTTCCTTCCTTCCTTCCTTCATTTCTTCCTTCCTTCCTTCCTTCCATCCATCCTTCCTTCCTTCCATCCTTCCTTCCTTCCTTCCTTTCTTCATTTCTTTCTTCTTTCCTTTCCCTCTTTTTTTCTTTCTTCCTTCCATCCATCCTTCATTTCTTCCTTCCTTCCTTCCTTCATTTCTTTCTTCCTTCCTTCATTTCTTCCTTCCTTCTTTCATTTCTTCCTTCCTTCCTTCCTTCCTTCCTTCCTTCCTTTGTTGCTCTCTTCCTTCCTTCCTTCCTTCCTTCCATCCTTCCTTTCTTCCTTTATTTCTTCTTTCTTTCCTTCTTTCCTTCTTTCTTTCTTTCTTGCCAGGCAGGAAGGCACCACCCAAGCCCTCTTGGTAGATGGCCACCTATCCTCCCTGTAAGCATCTCTGAAGGTGAAAATCTAAAATCCTGTAGTTGGAAGGGACCCCCAAAGGCCATCCAAACCCACCCCTTTCTGCCTGGCGTGGAAACACAACCCAAGCCCTCAGGGGCTGTGCAGGTACCTCCCAGCATGCCTCTTCTCGGTAGTTCTCCTTATTTCTGAAGTGGGACTGATGGTGCCGAATCTGCCCCAGACCCCTGCTTTCCAGCTGATCTGACCAGCTGCAAGGAGTTCCGGAGTTCCTGAATGTCCCGTTGGGTCAACTCTGATGAAATGTGCCCCAGCAGCAGCCTCAACCTGGGACTCTTTGCAACCTTGAGCTCCCTCCTTTTGCTTTTCTCTTCAGCCCAAACATTGTAACAAAACCACTAATAAAGACTAATTGAATTGTAACCTTCACTTCTTCATAGTGATACATTGTGTTTATTTCATGGCTCACAAGTATCTAATGCATGAATTTATCCTTTTCTGGGCTGCGGGCAGCCGCCGGCCCGCCTGGGATGCCTTCCAGGCATCCCAGGAAGACTGAATCTGCGTTTCTTTAAACCGCGGATACGGAAACCCCTCGGGCCCCCGTATCCGCGAGTTAACCAAACGACTCCATTTTGGTGCCATATTTTTCCTAGCTCAATTCTAACACTATCTGCTATCTCGCTTTTTGCATATCGGGCTCCTACGCTCTGGGAATAACCTTTTTTTATTTTTGAGAATATATTTTAAAGAAGAACAGCTGATTGTCAAACTGAGCCTTTTGCTGCTGTGCTGCTCCCACCATCGCTTCTTCATCCTTCTGGAGCCCCAGGACCTGGGGACTTGATGTGGTCATTCCATGAGACCTTTGGGGAGTAGATCTGCCACCTGGTTCCAGCCTTTGGAGGGAGTTATAGTTCTTCAAGGACTCTGGCCCGTTGGGTCACCCTTCTCAGGACAAATCCTAATATTTCCCACTTGGACATTCTTCCCGAGTGTATTGTCTAATTTTCTTAATAATCGCCCTGTCTTCCTCTAGCCCTTCAACCCAAATCTCCCTGGATCTGAGGCTGGTTTGCCTTTGCTACTCCTTCTGCAGGAAAAAAAACCCCTCATCAATGGTTTCCTTGCAGCACATTCCAAGGATACTTTCAGGCCTTTGTTTGGTCAACTCCTGTTTTCACCTTCCAGTAAGGAGAGAGGCCGTTATGTCCCTCTCAAGTGAACTTTGTCTCCTCTTTGAAGTCTCATCCAGGTTAAGACCTCTTCCCAAAACGACACGACAGCCCTCCTCCATTGCTTGGCCTGGATGGGGCAGAGGTCTCGGACGTTGGCTTCCGGAAGGGCAGGAAGGGGCTGGACTAGCTGACCCCTGGCTTCCCTTTCAGGTTTAGGATGAGGTGAACTAATAGAAAGCAGAGTCCATAAGGAGGGGCATCTTGACTGGTCAATAGTGGCATGTGGACTCCCTCGGAGGGTGGTGGGAGGCCTTTGCCAAGAGGTTGGATGGGCATCTCTTGGGAGTATTTTAGCTGAGCATCCCCATATGACTGGAGGAGGGTGGACTAGATGGCCCTTGAGATCCCCTTCCAGTTCTTTGGCGATTGATTGGTCAACTCTGGGTTGAAGGGCGCTTGCGTGGGCAGCTTAAAGGCCATCTGTTGTGGATGCTTTGTGCTTTTCCTGCATGGCAAAAGGTGACTGAACTGGGTGACTCTTCCAACCCTATTTATCCCATGACCATTTTGGAGTGTGGTGGGTTCTCTGTTTTGGAAGCCTTTGCAAAGAGGTTGGGTGGACATCTTTTGGGAGTATTTTAGCTGGGCATCTCCATATGGCTGAAGGAGGTTGGACCAGATGGCCCTTGGGATCCCCTTCCAGTTCCTTGCTGATTGATTGGTGAGCTCTCCATTGAAGGGTGTTTGAATGGGCATCTCTCTGGATGGCTGAAGGGTTGGCCCTTGAGGTCCCTTTCTATCTCTACAGCAACAGACTGGCTGGCTCTCTCTTGGGAGAGCTTTGATTGTGCTCTTCCTGCATGGCAGAAGGGGTTGGACTGGATGACCCATATGGTCTCTTCCAACCCTCTCATTCTATGACTACCTTGAAGTGTGGTGGTCTCTCCATTTTGGAGGGACTTTGCAAAGAGGTTGGATGGGCATCTTTTGGGAGTATTTTAGCTGGGCATCCCCATGTGACTGGAGGAGGTTGGCTTAGATGGCCCTTGGGATCCCCCTCCTGTTCTTTGGTGATTGATTGGTGAACTCTCCATCAAAGGGTGCTTGAGTGGGCAGCTTAAAGGCCATCTGTCATGGGTGGTTTGTGCTTTTCCTGCATGGCAGAAGGTGGCTTGACTAGATGACTCTTCCGACTCTACTATCCTGTGACCATCTTGGAGTGTGGTGGGCTCTCTGTTTTGGAGGCCTTTGCAAAGAGGTTGGATGAGCATCTCTTGGCTACTCCCAATATGCATCCCCATATGGCTGAAGGTGGTTGGCCCTTGGGATCTCCTTCTAATTCTAAGAGCAACAGGTGGCCTAGGTAACTGGTTGGTGGACATTTCATTGAATCATAGTTGAAAGAGACCTGGTGGGCCATCATCCAGTCCACCCCCATTCTGCCAAGAACCAGGAAAATTGCATTCAAAGCACCCCTGACAGATGGCAATCCAGCCTCTAACTAAAAGCCTCCAAAGAAGGAGCCTCCACCATACTCAGGGGCAGAGAGTTCCACTGCTGAACAACTCTCACAGTCAGGAAGTTCTTCCTAATGTTCAGATGAAATCTCCTTTCTTGTAGTTTGAAGCCATTGCTTCATTGCATCCTTGTCTCCAGGGCAGCAGACAACAAGCTCCCTCCTCCCTATGACTTCCTCTCACATATTGATCCCTGGCCCTCATCATGTCTCCTCTCAGCCTTTTCTTCTGCAGGCTAAACATGCCCAGCTCTTTAAGCCGCTCCTTGTAGGACTTGTTCTCCAGACCCTTGATCATTTGAGTTGCCCTTCTCAGGACACATTCCAGCTTAGAGTCAACCTCTCCCTTCAATTGTGGTACCCAGAATGGACACAGTGTGAGTCCAGGTAAAGCTCTTTAAGCCGCTCCTCATAGGGCTTGTTCTCCAGACCCTTGATCATTTGAGTTGCCCTTCTCTGGACACATTCTAGCTTAGAGTCAACCTCTCCCTTCAATTGTGGTGCCCAGAATGGGACACAGTGTGAGTCCAGGTAAAGCTCTTTAAGCCACTCCTTGTAGGGCTTGTTCTCCAGACCCTTTTTGAGTGGGCTTCTCTCTGGATGACTGAAGGGTTGGACTAGATGGCCAACCCTGGGGTTCCCTTCTATCTCTAAAGAAATAGACTGGATGGCCGTCTGTCAGGAGGGCTTTGTGCTTTTCCTGCATGGCAGAAGGGGGCTGGACTGGATGACCCATGTGGTCTCTTCCAATTGTATTAGTCTACGATTCTATGAGAGCATTGGAGGGCGGTGGGCTCTTCATCTTTGGAAGTCTTGGCATGGAAGTGAGGTGGGCATCATCTCTTGGGAATCCTTTATCTGTATAGATGACCTCTGGGGGCCCTTCCAGCTCCAGGATCCTAGGAGTGGGGCCCTTGGGGTTCCCTGGAGCAGAGGCCAGGCTCTCCTGCGCATGGTGCTCTGGGGGATCCTAGGACTGGGGCCCTTGGGGGT
>NW_026845477.1:1578065-1624004 GCF_025583915.1 Anolis sagrei ordinatus | reverse complement strand
TTGGCAGAATGGGGTTGGACTGGATGGCCCAAGAGGTCTCTTCCAACTCTTTGATTCTAGGATTCTATGAGGCTGTGGTGGCCATGTTCTAGAAGCATTCTCTCCTGACGTTTTGCCTACATCTATGGCAGGCATCCTCAGAGGTTACAAGGTCTGTTGGAAACTTATAAGAAGCTCTAAAGAACTCCAGTGAGGACCCCCCTAAAGAGGCTGTGGTGGCCATGTTCCAGAAGCATTCTCTCCTGACGTCTTGCCTACATCTATGGTAGGCATCCTCAGAGGTTACGAGGTCTGTTGGAAACTTATAAGAAGCTCCAAAGAACTCTAGTGAGGACACCCCCCACCCCAAACTACAAGAAAGGAGATTCCATCTGAACATGAGGAAGAACTTCCTGACTGTGAGAGCCGTTCAGCAGTGGAACTCTCTGCCCCGGAGTGTGGTGGAGGCTCCTTCTTTGGAAGCTTTTAAACAGAGGCTGGTTGGCCATCTGTCAGGGGTGATTTGAATGCAATATTCCTGCTTCTTGGCAGAATGGGGTTGGACTGGATGGCCCAAGAGGTCTCTTCCAACTCTAGGATTCTATGATTCTATGAGGCTGTGGTGGCCATGTTCCAGAAGCATTCTCTCCTGACATTTTGCCCACATCTCTGGCAGGCATCCTCAGAGGTTACGAGGTCTGTTGGAAACTTATAAGAAGCTCTAAAGAACTCCAGTGAGGAACCTCCTAAAGAGACTGTGGTGGTGCAGTGGGTTAAACCGCTGAGCTGTGGAACTTGCTGACCGAAAGGTCAATGGTTCGAATTCAGAGAGTGAGGTGAGCTCCTGCTGTTAGCTCCAGCTTCTGGCAAGAAGTTTATTGGTCAGCCAACTGGTGCAAGGACAATGCTTCCTCTTTCTTTCTCTTTCCAAACACATCTTCCCTACAGGTGTTTTGGACTGCAGCTCCCACAATTCCTGACAGTGGAGGAGCCCAGCAGTAACTACCAATGATACTCCTTGCAACAATCTTTCCCTTTGTATTAGTTTTATGACAAAGTAACCCTCTACCCTCTGTCTTTGAATCTTTCTCTCTCCTTTGGTTTCTGTGTGTTTTCCTTTCCCTTTCGCCTCTCGCAGCTGGCCCGTCACCAACCACCTGGCCCCAGGGCCAAAGCCTGAAATGCCAGGAATCTGAGATCTAGAAAGGTTATTTGGGGAGGGGAAAATATTTGGGGGGCTACTTTAGCTCTGTCTCAGCAGAAATCCTTCCTTTCTATAGCGGTGGCCGGTATCTTCCATGGCAGCAGGGCAATGAATCCACTCCAGGTTTTGGTCTGAACTCCAAATTGCTGAAACCATTTTGGGAGGAGAGCTGCATCATGGTTAGCATTAATTATGTTTTGGAGTCCATGTTTTTTAAAGATGGCTCATTCTATATTTTTATATAGACTTCATATATTTTTATATAGACCCAATAGGTTCATTCTATCTTCTATCTATATAAAAATGCTCTGGTCATAATGAGTACCTTAAAAACAAAAGAACTAATGAACGAAATCACACCAAATTTGGCAACAAAACGTCTCACAACACAAGGAGTGAGCATCACTCAAAAAATTATGATTTTGTTATTTGGGAGTTGTAGTTCCTGGGATTTATAGTTCACCTACAATCAAAAAGCATTCTGAACTCCACCAACGATGGAATTGAACCAAACTTGGCAGACAGAACTCCCATGACCAA
This sequence comes from Anolis sagrei ordinatus, assembly GCF_025583915.1. Taxonomy (NCBI): domain Eukaryota; kingdom Metazoa; phylum Chordata; class Lepidosauria; order Squamata; family Anolidae; genus Anolis; species Anolis sagrei. The sequence goes on along the minus strand of NW_026845477.1, from coordinate 1,622,281 downwards.
CAGAAAATACTGGAAGGGTTTGGTGGGCATTGACCTTGAGTTTGGGAGTTGTAGTTCACCTGCATCCAGAGAGCACTGTGGACTCAAACAATGATGGATCTGGACCAAACTTGGCACAAGCACTCAATATGCCCAAATATGAACACAGATGGAGTTTGGGGGAAATAGACCTTGACATTTGGAGTTGTAGTCACTGGGATTCACAGTTCACCTACAATCAAAGAGCATTCTAAACCCCACCAAGAATCGGGGCAAACTTCCCACAGAGAACCCCGTGACCAACAGAAAATACTTAAGGCCATCCAATCCAACTCCATCAGGGCAAGGAAATGTAATCAAAGCCATCCTGACAAAGAGCCATCCAGCCATCAATATAGATAGATAGATAGATAGATAGATAGATAGATAGATAGATAGACAGACAGATATAATTCACACACAGAGAGAGATATAGTATCATAGATTTGAAAGGGACCCTTAAAGAAGGACAATGATATGTTACATGTTCCAGGGTGGGCAAACCAGACACTCTCCACATCAACACTCACAAAGAAAGAGCAAGAAATACGGTTTACCCACAAGCAGAAAGACATTACATACATTAGAAACCAACACTTTCTCATTACTTTATTTTCCAGATCACCCGACTGGGCCACAGCAATGCGTGGCCGGGGACAGCTAGTATTTTTATATAGACTTAATTCATATATTTTTATATAGACCCAATTCAAGGCGCAGGTTGTCACCTACACAGCCCTATAAGGTTCAGGACCTGCCTGTCTTCGTGATGAATGTTAAAGCTTAAATTCCAAGAATCAAAACCATGAAACAAAGGCACTTAAAACATGAATTTTCCAAGCAAAGCTTCCATGAAACAAGGACGAGATTTTGACTTGATTCCAAACGATGCTTCATCTGACTACATATCCTGAACTTGAAACTTTTATCTCCTCGTTAGATATGTCTAGAGCGCTCAGAAATTGGTTTTAGCTGAGAATGTCTTATTTATTTATTTATTTATTTCATCTCCACTGGCTGCCGGTTCAGTTCCGAGCACAATTCAAGGTGCTGGTCTTGACCTATAAAACCCTGTACGGTTCCGGTCCACTGTATCTGTCCGAACGCATCTCCCGCTACGTCCCGCCTCGGAGCTTGAGATCATCTGGGGAGGTCCTGCTCTCGACCCCACCACTCTCACAAGTGAGGCTGGTGGGGACGAGGAGCAGGGCTTTCTCAGTGGTGGCCCCTCACCTGTGGAACGCACTCCCCGGGGAAATCAGAGCATCACCATCCCTCCTCTCCTTCAGGAGGAGGGTGAAAACTTGGTTATGGGACCAGGCCTTTGGGCAACCAGGCAATTAAAGACTAGCAGGATGGACGAAATGGTACTAAAAAACGGATCTATGAGACAGCAAACACTGACAATGCAAGGGAGGAATCTAGGTTTGTATTGATTTTATTGATTTTTATTGATTTTTTATTGGAATAATGCATGATGATGTTAGTAATTGTGAATTTTACTGTAAGTTGTGATGATTGTTGTGTTGCCGGCATCGAATCGTGCCTTACTGTGTAAGCCGCCCTGGGTCCCCTTCGGGGTGAGAAGGGCGGGGTAAAAGAACCCCAAATAAATAAATAAATAAATAAAATAAACCCCGCCCTTCTCACCCCAGGGGGGACTCAGGGCGGCTTACAGGAAAGGCACAATTAGATGCCCAAATCACACAACAAACAATACAAAATATAACAATTCAACAATTAAAATAAAACATCAATACCTAATAAAATCATAAAAACTATCTCATGTCAGAGTCCATATATCAGAGTCCATATATCCATTCCATTCCATTGTCCTTGTCTATCGACAGGTCCTTTAGTTAGTTGTCAGCATGGCCAAAAGCTTGGTCCCACATCCAGGTCTTTAGTTTTTTCCTAAACGCTAGAAGGGAAGTCGTCGATCTGATCTCCCCGGGGAGTGAGTTCCACAGGTGAGGGGCCACCACTGAGAAGGCCCTGCTCCTCGTCCCCGCCAGCCTCACTTGTGCCACTGGCGGGGTCGAGAGCAGGGCCTCCCCAGAAGATCTTAAACTTTGAGGTGGGATGTAGAGGGAGATCCGTTCGGACAGATACACTGGGCCGGAACCGTATAGGGTTTTGTAGGTCAAAACCAGCACTTTGAATTGTGCTCGGAATTGGATCGGCAGCCAGTGGAGCTGACGCAACAGGGGGGTGGTATGCTCTCTGTACGCCGCTCCGGTGAGCAATCTGGCTGCTTCTCGCTGGACTAGTTGAAGTTTCCGAGCAGTCTTCAAAGGCAACCCCACGTAGAGTGCGTTGCAGTAATCCAACCGGGATGTGACAAGAGCGTGGACCACCGTGGCCAGATCAGACTTCCCAAGGTACGGGCGCAGCTGGCGCACAAGTTTTAATTGTGCGAAAGCTCTCCCGGCCACCGCTGAGACCTGGGGCTCCAGGCTCAGCGATGAGTCCAGGATCACTCCCAAGCTGCCCATATGAACCCTCCCACACTTTGAGATCACCAGGGGAGTGTTGGTGGGGACGGATGAGGGAGAGGGCCTTCTCAGTGGTGGCTCCCTGGCTCTGGAATTCCCTCCCTAGGGAGATCAGACAGGCCCCAAACTTATCCGTTTTTCATAGAGAATTGAAAACGTGGATGTTCTGTCATGCCTTTGATTGAGCAGTTTCACCAGAGAACTATGCCTTTCCTATCCTGACTGTGCACTTTATTTTGCCCACCGACTTATTACCTGACACTTTAATGCAGGGTTTCTCAACCTTCCTAATACCACGACCCCTTAATAGAGTTCCTCATGTTGTGGTGACCCCCAACCATAAATTATTTTTGCTATATAAATTATATAATATATATAAATTATATATATATATATATATATATATATATATATATATATATATATATTAGTTGCTGGGATTTATAGTTCACATACAAACAAAGTGCATTCAGAACTCCACCAACGATGGAATTGAACCAAATTGGAACACAGAACTCCCATGACCAACAGGAAATATGGGAAGATGTTGGTGGGTGTTGACCTTGAGTTTGGGAGTTGCAGTTCACCTACATCCAGAGAGCACCATGAACTCAAGCAATGATGGGTCTGGACCAAACTTTGCACAAATACTCAATATGCCCAAATGTGAACACTGGTGGAGTTTGGGGGAAACAGACCCTGACTTTTGGGAGTTGTAGTTGCTGGGATTTATAGTTCATCTACAATAAAAGAGCATTCTGACCTCCACCAACAATGTAATCAAACCAAACTTGGCACATAGAACTCCCATGACCAACAGAAAAAATTGGAAGCTTTTGGTGTGCATTGACCTTGAGTTTTGGAGTTGTAGTTCACCTACATCCAGAGAGCACCGTGAACTCAAATAATGATGGCTCTGGACCAAACTTTGCACAAATACTCAATATGCCCAAATGTGAACACTGGTGGAGTTTGGAGAAAACAGACCCTGACATTTGGGAGTTGTAGTTGCTGGGATTTATAGTTCACCTGCAATCAAAGAGCATTCTGAACCCTACCAACAATAGAATTGGGGCAAACTTCCCACAAAGAACCCTTATGACCAACAGAAAATACTCTGTTTTCTGATGGCCTTTGGTGACCCCTCTGACATCCCCTCATGACCCCTCCAGGGGTCCCGACCCTCAGGTTGAGAAACACTGCTTTAATGGCATCCCTGACCTCAGTTCTCTCAGTCTGCACTCTCCACTGGCCCCTAATCCGGAAGCACGGCACTAATGTGAGCCTGATCCCATTTTTACTGTTATCTCAGCCTATTGTTTTAAGATGTTTTGATTGTGTGTATGTTTCTATTTGATTGTTTTTAATGCTTTTTTATCTGTTATGTGGGCTTGTCCCCTTGTAAGCTGCCCCGAGTCCCTTCGGGGAGATGGTGGTGGGGTATAAGAATAAAGTTGTTGTTGTTGTTGTTGTTGTTGTTATTATTATTTATTAAATGTATTTTCTATTTTCATAGAATCATCGAATCATAGAGTTGGAAGAAACTTCGGTGGCTTCTTCTTCAACTGGTGAGATTTCTTGATTGGGGAACATTAGGTTTAGCTTCTTCGCCTCACCAGGCACACGGACCACAGGTGGCCCGCTGCTGGCCACCTGCTTAACGGGACTTGGTATCCACGCTTCAGGATTCGCTATCCGTGGCCTATCACTATCCACAGCTGTTTTAAATTGCTCTATTTCAAGACACCTGGAGGAAAGGCCCAAGTTGGCCAATGCATGCTCCAAGGAGAGGGCCTTCAAGAGGTTTATGAATGTAAATAGTCTGAGCCGCTGTTTCTGCAGTCAGTAATCTCTCAGCCCCAAGTGGACCATTTAACTGGACAATATTTTCTCACTTATCTGGGCTGACATTTAACTGGACAATATTTTCTCACTTATCAGAGCTCCCTGTCGGCCGTCACCACCCCCAGCTCCTTCAAGGTCAGTCCAGTCACTTCAAGGATGCCATCCATCCATCTTGCCCTTGGCCGGCCCCTCTTCCTTTTTCCTTCCACTTTTCCCAGCATCATTCCCTTTAGGCCTGGGTAACAACGGAAAAAATTGTTTCTAAAATCGATTCGTTTTTTGGGTTTTTTTGCATTTCGATATTTAAAAGAATTCCGAATTTTTTAAAAAAAGTTCGATATTTACAAAATTTCGTAAATGGTAAAAAAATTACAAAACAATAACGAAACAATAACGAATCGATTCGTTAATGGCGGGCACGACCGTGAAATACGCTAAAAAACCTCCAAATGGGACAGGGGAACTTCTGAAGCTTCCCTCTCCCTCTGTTGTTGACTGTTGGTGTGTTTCACTAATTAAACAAAACAACTATAAAACTTGCCCCAGACATGCGGAATAATAACGAATCAATAACGAATCGTTAACGAATCAATAACCAATCAATACCGAAACGAATTTGAAAAATTCGTTTCGTTTTTTAGATGCTCCAGAATGGTTCGTTATCGATTCGTTTATTAAAAAAAATAACGAATTAATAACGAATTACGAAATTAACGAACGAAACCGCCCAGCCCTAAGAGGTACAATTACAACTTGCTAAACTTTGCTGTCTCCTCATGATGTGGCCAAAGGACTTCAACTTTGTCTCTCGTCTCCTTCCCTCCAGTGAGCAGTTGGGCTTTATTTCCTGGATGATGGACTGGTTGGATCTTCTGGCGGTCCAAGGCACTCTCAGCACTTTCCTCCAACACCAATGTTCAAAAGCAAATCTCTTCCTTCGCTCAGCCTTCCCTAAGGTCCAGCTCTTACAACCATAGGTTACTACAGGGAATACCATGGCTTGGACTAGGCGGATCTTCGTTGGAAAAACTACGGACTAGGAAAGCACATCTCCTGTGCTGCCTAACCTTCCTTCTAAGCTGCAGAGACACCGATACTGTCCAACAATTTCTCACAGCCAAAAGGACTTTCAAAACACCACAGGCTCACCGGATCTATGACCGCCTAGAACGCAACCTCTTACGAGAGAGAATTCACACCATCCGCACAGACAAGGAACTGTTGCACCTCCATATCAACATCAGCCAAAAGATGAATTCCCAGGACTGGGACAAAATAGACAACCTCACCTACAGAAAAAGGGAGAAAGACTTGGCTCTCCACACCAAAAGACAAAAACAAAAGTTCGACAAACACCAAAAGCAGCAACCGAAACCAGAACTGGATACATCATGGACCATCATCAACCTGACAGACAGACAACTCTCTGAAGACCAAGTATCCATACTAGCAAAAGGAGGCAATTTTGCTGTGACCAGGATCCCAGAACTAGAAACGTCACAGACCATCATCAACCTGACATATTGCATCCCCAAACAGTAGAGAAAGTAAGAGGGGAAACAGCAGTGTCCCGCAAAAGACAACCCCCCCCCCCCAAAAAAAGGTTGCTTGCCATAGGCGTGGGTCAAATGCCAAGTGTTAGGGATCCTCATCCTCAGAAGAGGAAGGGGAGCAGGGAAGTGCTCAGGAATTGGAGGGAGAAGAAGAATCAGACGATGAGGGTTTGCAAGTGCCCACATTTCTGGAAAGGCGAAAGGAAACAGAGCACAGACGGCATTCAGCTAGAATAGCTGCTAGAAACGCTGAGGTATTTGGGGACTGCCCTAGCACCTCCTGCGTGGGGAATTCAGGGCTATAAATCAGAAGCAGGAGCAGTTAGCTTTCACTGGTAACAAATGACTCTGATGTTTATGCCTTCGCTCCATCAAATTTGCACATTGAATTTCTTATTACAGAAGCAGTTAGCCTTTGGACTCTGATGCGGATGTCTTTGCTCCAATTGTACTTGCTTCGAGTGTGCTTCTAAAGATTTAGTGATCATTGCCCGTTGTCTGATGTAAGACTGCTGTTTCTTTTGGACTTTATCAGAGACTTTAGTTTTGTGTCTGCATTAAGACTTCCTTGCTTTCTTTTGCATTTTTCAACTGCATTTGCTGTTCTTTTGTGTTTGCTGAAGTAAAGCATTTTTCTTTTACTTTCAACATTGTATTAAGGCTGTTCTTGAAGGGCATATCAGGACTCCAAGGGAGAATGTCTCTGGAACATGGCCAGACAGCCCAGAAAACTCACATCAACCCAGTGATTTCGGCCATGAAAGCCTTTAACAACACAATACTAATAATATATTTATAGTGGAGCACTTGGGCTATAGACCTTTGGGGAGGGTATTCCAAACGTTGGTCAGCCTCTGCTGGCCATACAGAGTTCCTGGATCCATCCATGTTCAACTGCAACCATCCAGCGGCCCCCATGCCCACCCGCCACCCCATTCTGTGTTAATCCTGGGAGTCTCTCTTTTGCACTGAGTGTCTCTCCCTCCTACTTTCTCTTCTCGGGGCCTTTTCATTCTGGGGGAGGTGAGATCATCTGGACACGCCTCTCTCCACACAACGGCCCTGCGAAGGAGCTCGGGCCCCAAATTCGGTAAGGGAGGTCTCAGGAGAGAGAAGTTACGATTTATTATTTATTATCCTTAATGGTGCCACCAATTTGGTGATGTGAGGTAATTTTTGGGAGATTGGGCACACTAAACGCAGAATTAATGGAGATGAGGCAGTTTTACAATCAAAGAGAACAAGTTTATTTTGAAACAAAGCGTATGGTTGCAGTTTGGTGATAAACTTGGAAAATACTTGGAGAACGTTACATATAACTTGGTTGCGATACAGTACAGACTTCTGATGTTACAACTTATAAATAACTTTTGCTGTGGTGAAGCACTTTATTAAACAATGGTTCCTGAGGTGAATAGTCTTCCTGTTTGACCCTTCCGTGATCAAACCTTTAGATCTCTAGTTCACTTTTAACTAGTGATCTAAACGAGCTTCTATTAGTCTTCTCTAACTAATAAAACTAATAAGGTTTCCCCTTCAGCCTTCCCAAACTGAAGAAACCTCCGACTATTCACAAACACTGCTTCTCTACTTCCCACTCTCTCTCTCTCTCAACTCTTCACTTCCCTGAGCCTAAACCTAACTCTTCATTCCTCTGAGCCTCAACCCTGACTCTTCATGACTGTGCACTCTTCTGAGCCTAAACCCTAACTCTTCATGACTCTTCACCTCTATAAAAGTTTAGTCCTGTCCGTTTAACCCATTCCTCTAAAACCTATAAACCCTAAAAAAAACCTTAACCCTAACCCTCCCGTTACCCTAAAAAATAATTTTTTTTAAGACCCTAAATACTAAGAACCCTAAAAAACCTAGAGACCCTAACCTAACCCCTAAAAAACCCTAGCTAAAAACCCTATTCACAAACACTGCTTCTCTACTTCCCACTCTCTCTCTCTCTCAACTCTTCACTTCCCTGAGCCTAAACCTAACTCTTCATTCCTCTGAGCCTCAACCCTGACTCTTCATGACTGTGCACTCTTCTGAGCCTAAACCCTAACTCTTCATGACTCTTCACTCCTCTGAGCATAAAACCTAACTGACTTTTAACTGTCGCTTTTCAAAACTCCCCTCTCTAAGCTCCTCCCACTTCTCTACAGCATTGTTTCCATGGTAACACACTCCTCACAGCTAGGCCGCTCCAGCATTAGCATCGTTTCCATGGTAACACACTCCTCACAGCTAGGCCGCTCCAGCATTAGGGCAACCAGTGCAAACACAAATACAGTTATAATAATATCATTTACAATCAATACAGTTATAATCATAACATTTACAATCAACTTCTGTACAGGCCCTTTCATAGGATCTATCACCTTGCAGCCTAGGGAGCCAAGGTTGGAGAGTAGAAGACTGAGCGAAAGGGACGTGAGAGGCATGTTTCAATACTTTGGAAGGATGTTTAAATGAGGAGGAAAGGGCCAAGCTCGATTCCTGATGTTCTGGAGACCAAGGTGCCATGGAACTACAGATACAAATGGATTCCAACTCAATATTCAGAGGGTAACAGCGGCTCAACAGTAGGATATGTTGCGACCTGGAAATCTGGCGGAGTCTCTTTCTGTCTCTGGAAGCTTTTAAGCAGAAGCTGGATGGCCATCTGTTGGGAGGGCTTTTATTGTGTCTTCCTGCCTGGCAGAATGGGATTGACTAGATGGCCTTTGGGGTCTCTTCTAGGTCCAGTGGAACACGTACCGCCTGAGTCTGGTGGAGTCTCCTTCTTTCTCTGGAGGCTTGGAGGCAGAGGCTGGTGTTCTGGCTAACACCACAACACTTTGGTAATATTCAGCCCATTGCTGAACACAATTATATATAATGGAACCACTGAACACAATGATTTAGAATGAGACATCCTGGCAGGAGCCATAGTGTATTTCTATATACGTATAGAGTAGGCATGGGCAAACTTGGGCCTTCCCTCCATGTGTTTTGGACATCAGCCCCCACAATTCCTAATAGCTGATAGGCTAGTTAGGAATTTGTGGGAGTTGAAATCCAAATCACCTGGGGGGAAGGTTAAAGTTTGTCCATGCCTGCTTGAGAGGAATTGGTAGCCCGTAACAAATCCCTACATGATCACTTAATGGACATGGTGTCCATTGCTCTTGTAACTCTGATGAAGCTTACAATACCCAATTGTCATGTCCCTGCCGTCCTGCTAATTCCCTTGGAGTGACAGGCCGGGAACAGGTGTGGAAAGGGGAAGGGGTGCCTGCCTGCCTGCCTTCTTCCCTGGCTGGCCAGCTCTCCACTGGCCCACGGGGGCTATTTCTGGCCCTGGGCTCAACACAGGCATCTGGGGATTAGGGGGGCTCCACCTCCACCGGCCCCGGCCCAAGAGCCTGACCTCTAGCACCGCTCCGGCCCTCCAGGGACACAGGCCCCAGGCACCGTTGGAGAAGCCAAGCGCACAGGATGGACAGAGGAACAGAGGAAGGATGTCCCATTGAGGAGGAAGGACCAAGCTTGCTCTGGAGAGGAGGGCACAATGAAGCCATGGGTTCAGGCTACAGAAAAAGGGATCCCATCGAAACATTGGGAAGACTCTGCAAACTGTCTGACAGTGGAACATCCTGCCACCTGGGAATATAATGGGACCTCCTTCTCTGGGAATTCATGCACAATGGAGTCATGAGTTCAAATTGCAGGAGGAGAGATTCCACCAAAGAAAAGCTAGTGTGCGGAGCTATGGAATATGCTGCCTTTATTTATCGTGTTAGGAGCAACCAGACATTTGTATTACGTTTTTCACAAAACAAACAAACAGACAGACAAAAACACAAATTTTGCAAACTTGGTAGTTGGTTAAATGTCCTTTGACCAGTATCTGGCCCCTTGGAGTGCCTCTGGTGTTGCCGCAAGGAGGTCCTCCATTGTGCATCATGTGGCAGGGCTCAGGTTGCATTGCAGCAGGTGGTCAGTGGTTTGCTCTTCTCCACACTCGCATGTTGAGGATTCAACTTTGTAGCCCCATTTCTAAAGGTTGGCTCTGCATCTCTCGTGGTGCCAGAGCGCAGTCTTTTCAGCGCCTTCCAAGTCGCCCAGTCTTCTGTGTGCCCAGGGGGGAGTCTCTCATTTGGTATCAGCCATTGGTTGAGGTGCTGGGTTTGGGCCTGCCACTTTTTGACTCTTGCTTGCTGAGGTGTTCCAGCAAGTATCTCTGTAGATCTTAGAAAACTATTTCTTGTTTTAAGTCGTTAACGTGCTGGCTGATACCCAAACAGGGGATGAGCTGGAGATGTCCCTGCCTTGGTGCTGGCTGATACCCAAACAAGGGATGAGCTGGAGATGTCACTGCCTTGGTCCTTTCACTATTGGCTGCTACTTCCCGGCAGATGTCAGGTGGTGCAATACCGGCTAAGCAGTGTAGTTTCTAGATCTTGTAGATCTACAAGCCACTCTAAACACCTTCGCAGAAGCATACGAGAAGCTCGGCCTGTCATTGAACATTGAAAAAACCAAGGTGCTTTTCCAGCAGGCACCAGCCAACCCCTCTCCAATGCCAGTGATACAGCTTAATGGTGTAACATTAGAAAATGTTGACCATTTCCGCTACCTTGGCAGCCACCTCTCCACCAAAGTCAACATTGACACCGAAATACAACACCGCCTGAGCTCTGCGAGTGCAGCATTTTTCCGAATGAAGCAGAGAGTGTTTGAGGACCGGGACATCCGTAGGGATACCAAGGTTCTTGTTTATAAAGCTATTGTCCTCCCAACCCTGCTATATGCCTGTGAGACGTGGACTGTCTACAGACGTCACATGCAACTCCTGGAACGATTCCATCAGCGCTGCCTCCGGAAAATCCTGCAAATCTCCTGGGAAGACAAGCGGACAAACGTCAGTGTGCTGGAAGAAACAAAGACCACCAGCATTGAAGCGATGGTCCTCCAACATCAACTCCGCTGGGCCGGCCACGTTGTCCGGATGCCTGACCACCGTCTCCCAAAGCAGTTGCTCTACTCCGAACTTAAGAACGGAAAACGGAACGTTGGTGGACAGGAAAAGAGATTTAAAGATGGGCTCAAAGCCAACCTTAAAAACTCTGGCATAGACACTGAGAACTGGGAAGCCCTGGCCCTTGAGCGCTCCAGCTGGAGGACAGCTGTGAGCAGCAGTGCTGCAGAATTTGAGGAGGCACGAGTGGAGGGTGAAAGAGTGAAACGTGCCAGGAGGAAGGCGCGTCAAGCCAACCCCGACCGGGACCGCCTTCCACCTGGAAACCAATGCCCTCACTGCGGAAGAAGATGCAGAGCAAGAATAGGGCTCCACAGCCACCTACGAACCCACAGGGAAATCCATAATGGAAGACCATCTTACTCGTCCAACGAGGGATCGCCTAAGTAAGTAAGTAAGTAGTAAGTAAGTAAGCAGTGTAATTTCTCCAGTGGTGTAGGGCGCAGACACCCCATGATAATGCAGCATGTCTCATTCAGAGCCACATCCACTGTTTTAGCGTGGTGAGATGAGTTCCACACTGGGCATGCGTACTCAGCAGCAGAGTAGCACAGCGCAAGGGAAGATGTCTTCACTGTGTCTGGTTGTGATCCCCAGGTTGTGCCAGTCAGCTTTCGTATGATGTTGTTTCTAGCGCACACTTTTTGCTTGATGTTCAGGCAGTGCTTCTTGTAGGTCAGAGCATGGTCCAAAGTGACTCCCAGGTATTTGGGTGCGCTGCAATGCTCCCGTGGGATACCTTCCCAGGTAATCCTCAGAGCTTGGGATGCTTGTCTGTTCTTAAGGTGAAAGGCACATGTCTGTGTTTTAGATGGATTAGGAATCAGCTGGTTTTCCCTGTAATAGGCAGTAAGAGCACCTAGAGCTTTGGAGAGCTTCTTTTCAACCATCTCAAAGCTCCCTGCTTGAGTGGTAATGGCACGATCATCAGCATAGATGAAACTCTCTGTCCCTTCTGCAACCAGAGACAACCAGAGATTGCAGGAGGAGAGATTCTACCTAAGAAAAGCTTCCCAGTGTGCAGAGCTGGGGAATATCTCTCTTTCTCTGGAGGTTTTTAAGCAGAGACTGGATGGCTGCCTGTTGGGAGGGTTTGGATGGTGCCTCCCTGCCTGGCGGAAAGAAAGGAGAGGGTTGGACTGGATGGCCTTTGGGGGGCTCTCTTCCCACTCTTAAGATGGTATGGTTCTAGGGGCACCTGTCCCAGGCAGCAGGACCCTAGTGGGCTCTGCCTTTGGAAAAAAGCAGAGACCCCTGCCGCCGCCCCCCCGTCCCATGCAGCCCCTCCCTCTGGGGTCTGGCCTTGGTGACAGCTGTGCCTTCTGCCCTCTCTTGCGCCTCCCTCCCTCCCTCCCTGCTGGGCATTCTTTCCATGCACAATAAGCATGCCTGGTGCCAAGGAGAGTCTCCTGCAAGAGTTATAAATGAACCTCGTCGGGACGGCAGGTGTACAAAGGGGAGCGTGTGATGAGGAGCCAGTGGTCTCAGGTGCCAAGCAGGGGGGAGGGGACAGAAGCCAAGGCAGCACTGCTGGCCGAGCAAAGGGCCTTTAGGTGGCCCCCTCTCAGCCAGGACCACACGACCCCCCATTTAGTCCCTTTACAACTGGGTTTCCCTTTGGATGTCTTTAAGGGTGAGGGGTAGGTGTGCTGGGAAGGCCGAGGCTGTCACACCTGTCCTGGCTCTTCAGAGGCCCGAGGAGGGCTACCTGCCCCTTTGTAGAAGAGAGGACATTCCCCACATTCCTCTTGCCTGGGAAATGCCCCTCTCCCACTATGGGGGACCCTTTTGTGGGGGAATCCGAGCTGTTAGGCTCAAAAATAACCCCCAGTTGAGGCGATTCCACCATAAATATAGCAGAGGACCACAGATAAACTTCATAATACAGCCACTCAGAACCCAAGCTGAAGACAACAACAAGAAAGAGGCCCGCACTGGGCATTCCCCATTTGCAACTTTAGACATCGGCATCCCTTGAGGTCATCCAGCCTGACCCAGTGGCCAAGGTCATTCCACGGTCCTGGCTGTGCTTCCTCCAAGGCCCCGCTGGACCCAGTGCAGTTCCTCTGTGGGCAAAGTGGAGCTTGATGGGAACCGAGTGGACAACGTGATCATTCAGTCCATCAGCTGGAGAAAGACATCACCGCCTTGTCTTCCATGTGGGTTAGAGAGTGGTGTGCTTGCATTTCCAAGAACTGATCAAAGACTTACTGCTGGCTCAGCAGAAGATGGAGAGGGTTATTCCAGGCTGGATTTGAGGGGGGCTTACGTCCGAGTGAGAATGAAGGAGGGGGCCTAATACCAAATGGCCCATTTGGGAAACAAATGGGCCATTGAGGGTGACTAAAATGATCAAGGGTCTGGAGAACAAGCCCTATGAGGAGGGGCTTAAGGAGCTGGGCATGTTTAGTCTGAAGAAGAGAAGGCTGAGAGGAGACATGACAGCCATGGTTAAATACGTGAGAGGAAATCATAGGGAGGAGGGAGCGAACTTGTTTTTGCTGCCCTGGAGACGAGGATGCAATGGAGCAATGGCTTCAAACTACAGGAAAGGAAGGAAATTCCACTTGAATATTAGGAAGAACTTCCTGACTGTGAGAGCCGTTCAGCAGTGGAACTCTCTGCCCTGGAGTGTGGTGGAGGCTCCTTCTTTAGAGGCTTTGAATCCGAGGCTAGATGGCCATCTGTCGGGGGTGCTTTGAATATGATTGTCCTGCTTCTTGGCAGAATGGGGTTGGACTGGATGGCCCAGGAGGGCTCTTCCAACTCTAGGATTCTATGATTCTATGATCCAAAGCAACTGTACTATTCCATAAAGTTCTTCCATTTTCAAAGTTGGACTTCACTTTAAGAGACAAGTTAGGTTTGCACCTGATACCTACCCACCTGCCTTGGTGTATGTATATCATATATGTGTGTATATGTGTGTGCACACAGCATGTCTTTAAAAACGCAGGAGGCAGATGTTGATGGGCCCAAATTCCAGCCAGAACATGCTCTTAACAACAACCATAAAAAAGCAGGTTGAAAGTAACTTCTGGTGTGAGACGATCATGCTTGATCTGATTCATGACATCACAACTGAACAATTAAAAAAGCAGGTAAATGACATTTGAGCGTCCCTGGGAACACAGGAAGGGCTGACCCCACATGGTCATGCGTAGGCACTGTCAACTTCACATACACACTCTCCTAGAATCATAGAATCCTAGAGTTGGAAGAGACCTCATGGGCCATCCAGTCCTCTGGTGGATCAATGCACTATTGGTCCATCTCTGCACTGGACATCCACCACTCACCCCCTGGAGGCTTTGAACCAGAGGTTGGATGGCCATTGGTTTGAAGGGCTTGAGTTATGTCTTCCTAGACTCACAGAATCAGAGGAGACCTCAAGGACCATCCAGTCTCCAATTCTATTCCTACCAAGGGTGGAAGACACAATCAGAGCTCTCCTGGCAGATGGCCATCAAGCCTCTGCTTAGAAACGTCCAAAGAAGGATCTAACTAAATGAAGATATAAGGTTAGGGGGTGTTGATACTTAGACACCTTGGATAGCTGTGTTTAAGTGTTATTATGCACTGTCTTTATGTTTAAATGCACTTTTTTGCTTTTTGAATGTATGTATTGATGGCATCGAATTGTGCCAATATGTAGTCACCTTCGGGCTGATATGGGCGGGATATAAATAATGTAAATAAATAAATCATAGAATCATAGAATCAAAGAGTTGGAAGAGACCTCATGGGCCATCCAGTCCAACCCCATTCTGCCAAGAAGCAGGAATATTGCATTCAAATCACCCCTGACAGATGGCCATCCAGCCTCTGTTTAAAAGCTTCCAAAGAAGGAGCCTCCACCACAATCCGGGGCAGAGAGTTCCACTGCTGAACGGCTTCTCACAGTCAGGAAGTTCTTCCTCATGTTCAGATGGAATCTCCTCTCTTGTAGTTTGAAGCCATTGTTCCGCGTCCTAGTCTCCAGGAAGCAGAAAACAAGCTTGCTCCCTCCTCCCTGTGGCTTCCTCTCACATATTTATACATGGCTATCATATCTCCTCTCAGCCTTCTCTTCTTCAGGCTAAACATTCCCATTCCTTAAGCCGCTCCTCATAGGGCTTGTTCTCCAGACCCTTGATCATTTTAGTCGCCCTCCTCTGGACACATTCCAGCTTGTCAATATCTCTCTTGAATTGTGGTGCCCAGAATTGGACACAATATTCCAGGTGTGGTCTAACCAAAGCAGAATAGGGGGTAGCATAACTTCCCTGGACCTAGACACTATGCTCCTATTAATGCAGGCCAAAATCCCATTGGCTTTTTTTGCCGCCACATCACATTGTTGGCTCATGTTTAACTTGTTGTCCACGAGGACTCCAAGATCTTTTTCACACGTACTCCTCTCGAGCCAGGCTTCCCCCATTCTGTATCTTTGCATTTCATTTTTTCTGCCAAAGTGGAGTATCTTGCATTTTTCACTGTTGAACTTCATTTTGTTAGTTTTGGCCCATCTCTCTAATCTGTCAAGATCGTTTTGAATTCTGCTCCTGTCCTCTGGACTATAAATAAAAATAAATAAAACTAGTCTAGAATCCAGAGTGGGCTCCCTGTTCCACCTTGAGGAAAGCATGGCTCAATGCGGAGGGAAGGCGCATTGAAGTTGCAGCGACGGAAGGTTGTGTTCTTCCTTGCTCGACAAAACATTGGCTCACTCTAGCCCATGCTTCTATTAATACAAGTACTCTTTCACCAGAACTAATCCCTTGACTATTTGGTTTTTCTTTCTCCTTAAAGCCACTTGGTTTGGGGTTAATTCCTTAACCCTCTGATCAATTGCAGAAGATGTAACTGTTTGGCAGGTGAGACACAGGTGTGGGAGCCTTGGCACACATCACTGCTGCCTCTTTCTTTGTGCAAAACTTTAAACCACCGCTCAGCCATTCAGACCCAAAGGAATCGAGGTTTTCTGCCCCTGCACCTCAAATTAATCTTTGAGTGACTCAGCAACACCTTCCAAGGTAAGCCTTCTTCCTCATCCTTTTGGTGCCCCATCTGTCTGTTGATGTGCACTGACCCCCAGCAGCCAGAGAGCCGGCCCTCTGTCTCGGCCATCAGACAACTTTACGGCCAAAAGCCCAAAGCTTTTTGGGGACCACAGGAGTGCCAAGCCATGTAAAAATAGTCAGAGAAGAATGAGGAAGAGAGGCCCTGCACCCGGAATGAGCCGTGAGACGCCGGACGGCTGTCTTCCTTCCTCAAAGGGGGGATTTGTCCTGGCGTGGCGGCATCTGGCCCCTCAGAGCTTAAAGGGGGCTTCGGGGGCATCGAAACCTCAGATCCTGGCTGAGCCAAGCAGCCGGCTTTGCGTCAGAGCATCACAAACACAAACAAGGAGGAGAGAATGAGGGGAGGGCACCACCACCGTCTAGAGGGGTCAGTCTGGACAGGCGAACCAGGAATGGTCTTCTATGTTGTGGTTCAGCAGCAACAGCATGATGGGACTGAGGAGTGCAGATGAGCATGATGGGAATGGGAATACAGATGCAGGTGTGGGATTTCAGATTTCTCAGTTTTCTCAGCCACAGTCTGTAGCTAGAGAGAAACCATTGTTATCACAGGAACGGAATGTGGCTGATAAAACAGCTAGTGAAGGTCAGACTGTGCCGCAGGTGTTAAGAAGAAGCTTACGAATTGCGGCCAAGTCTTGAGCCATCCGTTGGTGGGAAAACTGCTTGTTAGCTGTCTGTTTACTGTTCAATGTTTTGATGTTTTACCTATAAGTAAACTGCCTGGGAGCTGATTCGGCGTCAGTTCCAACGTTGCAAAATGGCTCGCTTTGTCTCCTGCTCTGGGGCTTGGGCCTTGGGGAAGAAAGCCTGCTTCATGTAACCTCATGCTATTTCCTGGATTTTATGCTGCTTCTTGCTTCAAGTTTCCTGCTTTGACTCAAAGGGAATCTATTGGATTTTTACCTTATACTATGGACTTTATACTGCTTATATTCTGATTTGTTTGAAACTTCACAATAAACTTCTTTCTTCATAAGTTTGGCTGGTTTGTCAGAGAAAGCAAGGTGAATTTTAGCCTGAGATACAACATTCTAGGAGAGACCAGGAAGCCACTCAGGTACATGGGGCACATCATAATAACACTGTCACAAATTCTGAGTGGTGTTCCTGGTTTGAAAGTGTTGTTTCCTGTTTAATTGCACATTTCTTTTGCACTCCAGGACAGAAAAAGCCCTCTGACTTAACACTGTTAATTGGAAAAAAAAAATCCTTTTACTGAAGATAATTAAAAAGCAGCAAAGTAAAAAGCACTTTAAAGGAATAGGTACATCCAATTAGGTAGGAAGATAAGCAGAAGCAAAAATAATCCAGGATAAAGTTCAGCAAAGTCCACACTTCTCTAATATAATTCAGGAAAACAGGAAACATTAATCCAAGGCATAATCCAAACCATGAACAAGAAATACTTAGACAAGAATCTTCCAAAGCAAAGCTTCCATGAAACAAGGACGAGAACTACACTTGATTTCAATGATGCTTCATCTGACTATATTTCCCATACTTGGAACTTTTATCCCCTCGTTAAGCTATTCCACGCACTCAGGAATTGGTTTCGTTTTACTTGAGATCCCCTTATCTTTTTCTGTCAGAGCCTGGCAGAACGCCAAAGGCACTGTTCGGCCTGTCTGTTTTGACTAATTTCCTCTCGCCTATCTATTTGCTCATTAAGTTTTGCAGCTGGGCCAGGTGCCCAGTTGTTTTCAAGCCCCAAATCCTGGGAACTCTCTGGTAGCAATTCAGGGAGTACACTATCATCCCCACACCCTTCAGGGACATTCTCATGGGAAACTACACTTTGCACAGGGGTCTCCTGGTCCTTCTCTGCATCAGTATCATTGACCAAACCATTGCCATCTTGAAATTCATTGGCATCACTTCCCACATCCAAAGCACCCTGATCCTGAAACACAATCACAGCCTGAGCTCCAACATGTTCTTACTTTGAAAGTAGCTGCTTTACTCCAGAAACTTCATTTTTGGGGCCCAAACTATGTTGAATTGATTGAGACTAGATACGAATATTATAAATAACATATAAGCAGAAATTTAAAACACTGTGGGCAGGGCCAAATTTAGTAAATTAAAAAATTTAAAACACTGGGTAGTCCCAGTCAGGTTTGGCTTGAGGCACCTTCTTCCTCTTGGCACGTTTCTCCCTTTCTCCCTCCATTCATGCCTCAATTCCACAGCACTGTTGGTCACAGCTGACCTCCAGTTAGAGCACTCAAGGGCCAGGCCTTCCCAGTTCTCAGTGTCTATGCCAGAGTTTTTAAGGTTGGCTTTAAGCCCATCTTTAAATCTCTTTTCCTGTCCACCAACATTCCATTTTCCGTTCTTGAGTTTGGAGTAGAGCAACTGCTTTGGGAGACGGTGGTCGGGCATCCGGACAACGTGGCCGGTCAGCGGAGTTGATGGCAGAGGATCATCGCTCAATGCTGGTGTAAGCCTTTGGGGCGAATGCCGAGCCTCAAGGAATTGTGGGAGTTGAAGTCCACCACATCTGGAGGGCCAAAGGTTCCCGACCCCTGGTGTAGACTCACATAATGCAGTTTAACTGCATAAAACTGCATTATGTATGTCTACATTGACCAGGGCCGTAGCCAGAAAACAATTTCGGGAGGGGTTGAAATTTTTTTGGGGGGGGGGTTGAAATTGTCGCGCGCTGGGCCTGTAAAGAATTTCCTTTAGAACAGGACGTGCAACCTTTGACCAGCGGGAAGCCAGGGGGCCTAAAGAGAAGTTCTCAGAGGTTTCCACCACAAACAGTCTTTAGATGGCTTGAGAAATACAACAAAGTCTTTTATTAATGAGCAATCAAACAGAAACTTCTCTTGTCTTCAGTAAAGTTAAGCAAATGATTCCAAGCTTTTAGGCAACTGGTGAATTCCTAATCTTGCCCACGAAGGACAGGCAACTGTCTTCAATAACTTCTTCTTTAAAGGAAAATCCCTTTTTTAACTTCTCCCAGGCTGACTGTAATCTAACCCTTACTAATGTGGGCTCCGCTACCGGGTCGAACTGCGTCTCGAACGCTGAGTGGACCTACCAGCAAGGCAGTAGATGTTCTCCAGCTGGAGTTCTTTGGTCTTTAGGGCTGTTTTCCTGGAAATTCTTGGAGACTCTTAAGACTGTTTTCCCCCAGAAAGTCTTAAGGGTTGAAGCTTTTGTACAGGGGAAGCTTGCACACATCCTATACATTAGCTTTTCTTTGCTGAGACTAACTAAAAATGGCTCCCTTCCCTTCCCAATTGCCCTGAGCAAGGGGGGGACCAAAACTTAACAATGATGGACAGGTGACTTGCCCTATGACTGCAACCAAAGAAGCCAGCTATCTGCAGAGTCCCTGAAACCTAGGACTGCAAGCAAATATTTAATACAAAGCAAATAAAGTTGGAGCTCCTGGTACAGCTGTACCAGAACAACGACATCGGCTATTGCTGCAAGTAATGACAGTGTGAATAAATTGCCAATATTTGCTTGAGATAGTGCTTGCAGTTCTGGAGGGACTCTTGATTTTTTGCATCTCATAGACTTAGCATGGGGATTTGGTTAACCAGTTAAAATTCATGAGTAAACCAGGTTTTTTTTAAAAAAATCTGAAACATTTCGGGGGGGGTTGAACCCCTAACCCCCCCCCCCCTCGCTACAGGCGACCTTGGTCTCCCTACGAATGTCCTGATCCTGAAACACTCTTGGCTTCATTCGGAAGAATGCTACACTTGCAGAGCTCAGGCAGTGTTCTCCTTCAGTGTCAATGTTGACTTTTGTAGATTTCCACACCAGTAGGAAGATTCCCATCAACAAGGTGCAATATCATATATTTTTTTGATGAGGAACTGACTTGATGATTCTCCTTCAGCAGCCTCACCGTCAGCCCTGTCTGAAGCATGTACAGAAATCTGTAACCCATCATCCTCGTCATCATCCTGTAGGAATTCTGGCTCGGAAGGCTCACAGAACTCAGCTTCAGACTCAGAGTGAAACTGAGCCACAACACAGCCAAGCTTTGAAGCTGCAAGGCCATTCCATACTAATCAAGGTGGCCAATTGCAACACTCAGACTTGCCTCAATCGGACAAGAGTTCATTCTCCTGCCCTGGACATTATTCCACAGATATACAAACCCCACGTGCCTAGTTCCCAACAGACCTCACAACCCTCACAACTGTGACCGTACCTCACAAAGGCTGATCTGGCCAGGGTGGTCCATGCCTTGGTCACCTCTAGATTGGACTACTGTAATGCGCTCTATGTGGGGCTGCCCTTGAAAACGGCTCGGAAATTCCAACTGGTCCAGCGGTCGGTGGCTAGGATGTTAACTGGTGCTCCTTACAGAGAGAGGTCAACCCTCCTGTTTAAGGAGCTCCATTGGCTGTCGTTCATCTTCCGGTCCCAATTCAAGGTGCAGGTGCTTACCTACAAAGCCCTAAACGGTTTGGGACCCACCTACCTGCATGACCGCATCTCCATATATGAACCCACGCATTCCCTTCGATCATCTGGAGAAGCCCTGCTCACAATCCCACCTGCGTCACAGGCGCATCTGGCGGGGACGAGGGACAGGGCTTTCTCTGTGGTGGCTCCCCGACTCTGGAACTCTCTCCCCAAGGACATCAGACAAGCCCCAATGCTGGTTGTCTTTAGGAAGAGCCTGAAGACCTGGCTGTTCCAGTGTGCCTTCCCAGAATAGGAAAGTCCCAAATGCACTTTGTTAGAGATTCAGGATTATTTGCACATTGCACCTACCTCCAAATACCTTTACATATCACTTAGGAAGTCCAGCACTTTTTAATTTAAACTTGGACTGGCCCTTGGTTTTCAATGCGTCACCGTGTCATTGTTTTTTATTGTTCTAATGCTTTGCTTGATGTTTTATTTGCTTATGACTTTTATTGTGTATGTGTGTGTTATTGTTGTTGGCGGCCTTGGCCTTTGTAAGCCACATCGAGTCCTTCGGGAGATTTTGCGGGGTATAAATAAAGTTAATAATTCATAATAATAATGCTTCTGGGACATGGCCAGACATCCTGGAAAACTCACAGCAACCCAGTGATTCCGGCCATGAAAGCTGTCGACGACACATCAATCATACTGACAGTAAAAGACACCTGGGACCAGATGGCCCTTTGATGAGATCACGTAATTTATTTATTTATTTTATTTTATTTAGGGGTTTTTTATACCGATCTTCTCACCTCGAGAGGGACTCAGATTCGGTTCACAACATGTGTCAAATACAATTTTACAACACACAGTGCATTATCAAAAAACATTAAAAACATATTTCAATGAACAGTATACAATATACATCATCAACTTGGCCACGGTAGTACACGCTCTGGTCACATCCCGCCTTGACTACTGCAACGCTCTCTACGTGGGGCTGCCCTTGAAGACGGCCCGGAAGCTTCAGCTAGTCCAGCGCGCGGCAGCCAGGTTACTAACAGGAGCGGGACGCAGGGAGCATACAACGCCCTTGTTGTTCCAGCTCCACTGGCTGCCGATCTGCTACCGGGCCCAATTTAAGGTGCTGGTGTTGGCCTACAAAGCCCTAAACGGTTCCAGCCCAAAATACCTGTCTGACCGCATCTCGGCCTATGAGCCCACGAGGACCTTGAGATCGTCTGGGGAGGCCCTTCTCTCGATCCCGCCTGCCTCACAGGCACGCCTGGCGGGGACGAGGGATAGGGCCTTCTCGGTGGTGGCCCCCCGGCTGTGGAACACCCTCCCTGTAGACATCAGACAGGCGCCCTCCCTTATGACATTCCGCAAGAGACTAAAGACGTGGTTGTTTGAGAAGGCGTTTGACTAAGTGCTACAACAATTGGCAATGATGAGTGGAACGGAATATGGATAACGAGATTGGATTGTGATTCTATGATGAGACGTCGCGAATGATTTAGTGTAATGGTATTATTAATAGTGATGTTGTTATTGTTGTTTATGATATTGCTTTCATTGTAAATTGTCTTTTTATATGTTGTACACCGCCGTGAGTCGCCCTAGGGCTGAGAACGGCGGTCAACAAATGCAGTAAATAAATAAATAAATAAATAAATAAATTAAATCAACATCACAGATACATATATACATATAAGCCAGGTCGTCAGAACATTAGTCGTAGTTCACAGTTAGTCGTGCTCCTTCCATATAAGCCCACATTGACTCAGTTATCAAAGGCCAGATCCCAAAGCCAGGTCTTTGTTAGTTTTCTGAATGTCAGGAGGGAGGGTGCGGTTCTAATCTCCAGAGGGAGGGCATTCCAAAGCCGAGGGGCCACCATCGAGAAGGCCCTGTCTCTCGTCCCCACCAAACGTGATTGTGACAGTGGTGGGACCGAGAGCAGGGCCCCCCCGGACGATCTTAAGGACCTTGATGGTTTGTAGGGGAGAATCCGTTCGGACAGGTAAACTGGGCCAGAGTCGTTTAGGGCTTTGTAGGTCAAAACCAGCACTTTGAATTGTGCTCGGAAGCTAATCGGCAGCCAGTGGAGCTGGTGCAACAAAGGAGTTGTGTGCTCCCTGTACCCAGCACCCGTTAGTAATCTGGCTGCCGCGCGTTGGACTAACTGCAGCTTCCGGGCAGTCTTCAGAGGCAGCCCCACGTAGAGAGCGTTGCAGTAATCCAAACGGGATGTAACCAAAGCGTGTACTACCGTGGCCAAGTCAGCCTTCCCAAGGTACGGACGCAGCTGGCGCACAAGTTTTAGTTGTGCAAAAGCTCCCCTGACCACCGCTGAAACCTGGGGCTCCAGACTCAGCGATGAATCCAGGAGAACTTCATAACTTCATAACACCTTCATAACTTATTTCAGCACCATTTCCTCTTGGACAGCTCAGCCCCTCTGCAGTCATTGGACAGAGGGAATCTGCAGTGGAGGCGAGGGGTGCTTTCCCATTGGTCGGAGAGTGCCTTGCAGGGAGTCTTCTTTGATGTCATCAGGGCTAAGCCAATCATGGCAAAGCCAGCTCAGCTGGGTGGGAGCAGGACTGTTGGGGTTCAGCCTGAGTTTGAACTTGAACCTGATTCTCTGTTTGTTCCTCCTGATGCTAATGAAAATATATTTACTGATGCTAATGGAAATGTACCTCTTGATGCCAATGCTCCTGAAATTAGTGAGGAAGAAACTGCTGTAGGTTTGGAAAATGCCAATGTTCCTGAAATTAGTGAGGAAGGAACTTCTGTAGATTTGGAAAATGAAAGTACCAGTGTTCATGAGAATGTTTCAGAGGGAAGCCTTGACCTTTCCCTCCCTTCTGCACCTGGTAACTGTAATGACAACAGAAGGGGCCAAATTTGGGAAGACAGAAGTAAATCACTCAGCTTGCGTAGATCTTCCCAATTAAAAGAAATACAAACAATGGCTTCAAAGCAGAGGGGCGGTTCACGGAACCAATTCTTGGGCTTTAATTGCCTTTCGCCGGGCTGACTTTCTCAGTTCAGGCATCGTTTCAGAATTGATGAAGACCTTGGCAGTTCTCCCGGTTTCCCTGGCCATCGTCTTGAAAGATTTCTAGGACACCAAGTACGGTTAGTGGATTGCTAACAGGTTCCAGTATTTTACAGTGTGGCTTTGGATTTTGTTTTGTCCATTTAAATTCATGTTTGCTGATTTTGCTGTGGCTTTTGACTTTGCATTTAACCATTTTTCTTCAATAAAAAAGGATTGTTTTTGACAGTCAAGTGTGGTGGATAGTTATCTTAGGGCCTCGTTCCCTGCTCTGGATTGCAACAAGGACTTTAAAAGGATTTGACTGTATAAAAATGTATATATGTATGTACGTATGTATTTACATTTATATGTATGTATGTATGTATGTATGTATGTATGTATTTATTTACATTTGTATGTATGTATGTATTTATTTACATTTGTACAACAGGCAGCAACTTGATGCCATGCACATATGTCCATAAAAATAATTGCAATTAAATCCAAGCAGTTAAAATATCAATTAAAATCATGCTATCCAAAACATAATCCAGGCCCATTCCATTTGTCAGGCACATTAATTCGTGGTCACTTATTGCACTACTCCAATTATTGGTCAAAAGCTTGATCCCAAAACTACATCTTAAATTTTTTCCTGAAGGTCAGGAGAGTGGGGGAGGATCTGTCTTGGTTGGGGAGGGATTTCCACAGATGAGGAGCCACCAATGAGAAGGCCCTGTCTCTCATCTCCACCAATCATGCCTGTGGAGGAAGTGGGACTGAGAGCAGGGCCTCCCTGGATAATCGTAGGTGGATCATAGAGGGAGGTAAGCTGGGCCGGAACCATTTAGGGCAGTGGTTCTCAACCTGTGGGTTTACCAGGTGTTTTGGCCTACAACTCCTAGAAATCCCAGCCAGTTTACTAGCTAGGTTGTTGTAGGTTTTTTCGGGCTATATGGCCATGTTCTAGAGGCATTCTCTCCTGACGTTTCGCCTGCATCTATGGCAAGCATCCTCAGAGGTAGTGAGGGGTTGAGTTGTCCAAGAAGAAATGGTGTTGAAATAAGTTATGAAGGTATTATGTGATCTCATCAAAGGGCCATGTGGTCCCAGATGTCCTTTACTGTGTTGATGTGTTGTCGAAGGCTTTCATGACTGGAATCACTGGCTTGCTGTGAGTTTTCCAGGCTGTCTGGCCATGTCCCAGAAGCATTCTCTCCTCACTACCTCTGAGGATGCTTGCCATAGATGCAGGTGAAACATCAGGAGAGAATGCCTCTAGACCATGGGCATATAGCCTGAAAAAAACCTACAACAACCTAGTGATTCTGGCCATGAAAGCCTTTGACAATACAGTTTTCTAGCTGTTAGGATTTCTGAGAGTGGAAGGCCACAATATCTGGGAACCCACAGGTTGAGACTCACTGGTTGAGGGCTCTATATCTCAACTTTCTTTGGCGGACAACCACGATCTGACATCACTTTCAGCTGATTGAATAAAACTTTGGTAGCTTCTCTTCAACTTGTTTTGAGAACATTGGAGTAGCTTCTTCGTCTCACTAGGCGGACAAATCCACAAGCAGCCTGGGTCTCACTATCCACAGCTGCTCCACATTGCTCTGTTTGACCATTGCAATCTGGGATGAATGAGCACAAGTGGGCAGTTGCAGGAGGGGCCCACAGGCCATGCCCCTCAGTGAATTGAATTGGGAGGGGGGGTCACTGGAAGCCCCCCAGGATCCCCCTCCTCTTGGTTTGACTGGACAGACGGATGAGATCCTGGATATTGTTGATTTTGTTATTTCATATTTTGTTATGACGTATTTTTATTGTGTGTTTATTCTCAAGCCTGACCTCAGTGAACTGAATTGGGGGAGGGGGGTCACTGGAAGCCCCCCAGGATCCCCCTCCTCTTGGTTTGACTGGACAGACGGATGAGATCCTGGATATTGTTGATTTTGTTATTTCATATTTTGTTATGACGTATTTTTATTGTGTGTTTATTCTCAAGCCTGACCTCAGTGAACTGAATTGGGGGAGGGGGGTCACTGGAAGCCCCCCAGGATCCCCCTCCTCTTGGTTTGACTGGACAGACGGATGAGATCCTGGATATTGTTGATTTTGTTATTTCATATTTTGTTATGATGTATTTTTATTGTGTGTTTATTCTCAAGCCTGACCTCAGTGAACTGAATTGGGGGAGGGGGGTCACTGGAAGCCCCCCAGGATCCCCCTCCTCTTGGTTTGACTGGACAGACGGATGAGATCCTGGATATTGTTGATTTTGTTATTTCATATTTTGTTATGACGTATTTTTATTGTGTGTTTATTCTCAAGCCTGACCTCAGTGAACTGAATTGGGGGAGGGGGGTCACTGGAAGCCCCCCAGGATCCCCCTCCTCTTGGTTTGACTGGACAGACGGATGAGATCCTGGATATTGTTGATTTTGTTATTTCATATTTTGTTATGACGTATTTTTATTGTGTGTTTATTCTCAAGCCTGACCTCAGTGAACTGAATTGGGGGAGGGGGGTCACTGGAAGCCCCCCAGGATCCCCCTCCTCTTGGTTTGACTGGACAGACGGATGAGATCCTGGATATTGTTGATTTTGTTATTTCATATTTTGTTATGATGTATTTTGTTATTGTGTGTTTATTATGTTGTATTATTTCGGGCTTGGCCTCGTGTTAGCCGCCCAAGATGGTGGGGAGATGGTGGTGGGTTATAAATAAAGATTATTATTATTATTATTATTATTATTATTATTATTATTATTAGGTCAGTGTCCAGATATTCTGTAAAGGAGGGGATAGGGAAACCACCCCCCCAAAAAAAAACCTGAAAAAATGAGGGCTGAAAAGGGCGGTATATAAATACAGTATATAAAGAGAGCCCCCCCCCCCCCCCGTAGCGCAGTGGGTTAAATCACTGAGCTGCTGAGCTTGTTGACCAAAAGGTCGCAGGTTCGATTCCAGGGGAGCGGCGTGAGCTTCCGCTGCCAGCCCTAGCTTCTGCCAACCTAGCAGTTTGAAAACATGCAAATGTGAGTAGATCAATAGGTACCGCTCCGGCGGGAAGGTAACAGCGCTCCATGCGGTCATGCTGTCCACATGACCTTGGAGGTGTCTATGGACAACGCTGGCTCTTCGGCTTAGAAATGGAGATGAGCACCACACCCCAGAGTCAGACATGACTGGACTTAATGTCAGGGGACTACCTTTACCTTTTTAAATAAATAGATAAATAGATAAATAATAAATAAACCCCACCATTGCCCTTTTTGGGGAATGGGGGGCAGGTGAGGGTCTCATGGAGCAGCGGAGGATCATGAAGGAGGGAGACAGAGCAGGTGGGGGGGGCATAATGGGGGTGGAGTTTTGCTTCCTCCCCCCACAATTGCCCCTTCAACTGCAACGTAACCCAGGACCCCCAACCCAATTTGGGGGTCCACTGGTGAAAGGAGCTGAAGGCCTCCCTGAGTTCCTTTAGGGAATGGGGAGGGATATAAATAAAGTTGTTGTTATTATTATTATTATTATTCTCCTGGTCCACCCCTTCCTCCGGCCTGCCTGCCTCTGCCCCCCGTTCTGGTAGTCCGGGGCCGGGGGCCCGGTCGACCGGGGGTCCAGTAGACCGGAAGGAGAAGACCGGAGGTGAGGAGAGGGGTGCCGCCAGGCGAGCAGAAGGTCTCACAATCCAGGAGCGGGCCGTTAGGAAGGGAGGCCGTATTATTATTATTATTATTATTATTATTATTATTATTATTATTATTAGGCACAAAGTGGGGGAGAGGGAGGAGGGAGATCCAGGACCCCCCCCCCCCCAAATTAAGATCCTGGTTAAGACAAGGCCTCCCCAACTCCACTGAAGGCACAGAGTGGGAGTTAGAGAGGAGGGAGATCCAGGACCCCCAATTAAGATCCTGGTTAAGACAAGGCCTCTCCAACTTGACCAAAAACACATTGCTGGGCACAGGAGGAGGGGGATCCAGGACCCCACCACAACTTCCTTAAGATCCTGGGCAGAGGCGGCCCTAGGTAATTTTCCACAGTAAGCAAACAGTATTTTGCCCCCCCCCCCCCAACCAATCATTGATATATATTTTCTGTTCGTCGTGGGAGTTCTGTGTGCCATATTTGGTTCAATTCCATCATTGGTGGAGTTCAGAATGCTCTTTGATTGTAGGTGAACTATACATCCCAGTAACTACACTTGCCGCACTTGCTCCCTTGCCTGGCCCGCTTTGGGTCCGGAGGCGTGCCTGAAGACCCCGGCGTGTGCACCCAAAGTCACCTCTTCTCCTGACTTTCTCCTCAGCCATTGGGACCAGGAGAGAGAGAGAGAGAGAGAGGTGGAGATGCCCACCTTTCCTGAAGGTAGGCGCAAAAACAAAGGAGGGAGCGGAGGTGGGAGATACCTCCAGCCGGAGGGGCTCTCTCTCTCTTGGTCCCAATGGCTGAAGAGAAAGTCAGGAGAAGAGGCGACTTTTGGTGCGCACGCTGGGGTCTTCAGACACGCCTCCAGACCCGAAGCGGGCCAGGCGTGGCGGCTCCGCCCCTTGGCCCACCCGCGGATTGGGGAGAGGAGAGGAGGCGGGTTCAGTGCCGGGGGATCGGGAAAGGGAGCCGGTCATGGGGAAGGGATCGAACGCGGAGAACGATTGAGCGCTGGCTCTGCTCGTGCACCCGGTGGCCGGGTGGAGCAGGAACGAGAGGGGCTAGGCGAGGCTCAAGGGCCCGGCCCCTTTGGGAAGAGGATCGCCCAGCAGTGAGGCAAGAAAGCCGAGGCTCCCCCCGGACTGCTAGGGCTGTTGTGAGCTGAGGGGGCGCTCCTCAAGTGGCGGTCGAGGGGCATTTACAGAGGCGCCTCTGCGCCCCTGGCAAAAAAAAGGTGTTCTGCGACCGCTTACTTCGCGTAATGGACGAGCCGCCCCTGATCCTGGGTAAGACAAAGCCTCCCCAACTTCACCTATGGTACAGAGTGGAGGAACGGAGGAGGGAGATCCAGGATGCCTCAATTAAGGCTCCTCGAACCCCACCATTGCCCTTCTTTGGGAATGGGGGGCAGGTGAGGATCTCATGGAGCAGTAGAGAATCATGAAGGGGAGAGGGATAGAGAGCAATGGAGGCACAGAGAGAGAGAGAGAGAGACCATTTGCAAAGACCGTTTATTGAACCAGAGTCTGAAGAGAGACTGACTGACAGACAGACAGATTGGGGGGACATAGTGAGGGTGGAGTCTAAGCTGGGCGGTTGCTTCCTCCCCCCCACAATTCCCCCTTCAATTGCAAGGAGGAGCCCGCGTAACCCCAGACCCCCAACACAATTTGGGGTCTCCCCTGAGTTCCTTTGGGGAGATGGGGCGGGATATAAATAAAGTTGTTGTTGTTGTTGTTGTTGTTGTTGTTGTTGTTAGGCACATAGTGGGGGAGAGGGAGGAGGGAGATCCAGGACCCCCCCCCCATTAAGATCCTGGGTAAGACAAGGCCTCCCCAGCTCCATGAAGGCACAGAGTGGGGGTCCCGTCCCCACCATTAAGACCCTGATTAAGACAAGGCCTCCCTCATTCGAGCAAAGGCACAGAGTGGGGAAGAAGGAGAGCCAGGACCCCCACCCCCTCTATTAAGATCCTGAGTAAGACAAGGCCTCCCCAAACTCTACCTAAGGCACAGAGTGGGGCACAAGAGGAGGGAGATCCAGGACCTTCTAAAGATCTAAAGATCCTGGGTAAGACAAAGCCTCCTCAACTCTACTGAAGGTACAGAGTGGAGGAGAGGACAATCCAGGACCCCACCATCCTCCCCAACTCTACCAAAGATACAGAGTGGGGCAGAGGAGGAGGGAGATCCAGGACCCCACCACAACTCAAGATCCTGGGTAAGACAAAGCCTCCCCAACTCTACTGAAGGCACAGAGTGGAGGAGAAGGAGATCTAGGATCCCACCATGAAGATCCTGGGTAAGACAAGACCTCCCAAACTCAACCAATGGCACAGAAGGAGGAAGATCCAGGACCCCACCACAACTTCCTTAAGATCCTGGGTAAGACAAGGCTTCCCCAACTCAACCAAAGGCACAGAGTGGGGCAGAAGAGGAGGAAGATCTAGAACCTTGCCACAACTTCCTAAAGATACTGGGTAAGACAAAGCCTCCCCAACTCAACTGATGGCACAGATTGGGGGAGCAGGAGGAGGGAAATCCAGAACCCCACCACAACTTAAGATCCTGGGTAAGACAAAGCCTCCCCAGCTCTACTGAAGGCACAGAGTGGAGGAGAGGACAATCCAGGACCCCACCATGAAGATCCTAGGTAAGACAAGACCTCCCCAAGTCTACCAAAGATACAGAGTGGGGCAGAGGAGGAGGGAGATCCAGGACCCCACCACAACTTAAGATCCTGGGTAAGACAAAGCCTCCCCAACTTAACCGATGGCACAGGAGGAGGGAGATCCAGAACCCCACCACAACTTCCTAAAGATCCTGAGTAAGACAAAGCCTCCTCAACTCTACTGAAGGCACAGAGTGGAGGAGAGGACAATCCAGGACACCACCATGAAGATCCTGGGTAAGACAAGCCCTCCCCAACTCAACGGATGGCACAGAGTGGAGGAGAGGACAATCCAGGACCTCACCATGAAGATCCTGGGTAAGACAAGCCCTCCCCAACTCAACGGATGGCACAGAGTGGAGGAGAGGACAATCCAGGACACCACCATGAAGATCCTGGGTAAGACAAGCCCTCCCCAACTCAACGGATGGCACAGAGTGGAGGAGAGGACAATCCAGGACCTCACCATGAAGATCCTGGGTAAGACAAGCCCTCCCCAACTCAACGGATGGCACAGAGTGGAGGAGAGGACAATCCAGGACACCACCATGAAGATCCTGGGTAAGACAAGCCCTCCCCAACTCAACGGATGGCACAGAGTGGAGGAGAGGACAATCCAGGACACCACCATGAAGATCCTGGGTAAGACAAGCCCTCCCCAACTCAACGGATGGCACAGAGTGGAGGAGAGGACAATCCAGGACCTCACCATGAAGATCCTGGGTAAGACAAGCCCTCCCCAACTCAACGGATGGCACAGAGTGGAGGAGAGGACAATCCAGGACACCACCATGAAGATCCTGGGTAAGACAAGCCCTCCCCAACTCAACGGATGGCACAGAGTGGAGGAGGGGGAGGCTGTGGGGAGGGGGGGGGAGAGGAGGGAGAGGAGGTAGTTGGTGCAGCAGCAGAAGCATCCATGGAAGGAAGGAAGGAAGGACGGACAGACAGACAGATGGAGACAGAGGAGAAGGAGGAGGTGAGGTCTGGCAAAGTGAGGAGGGGTCTCAAAGGGAGGTGATGTCGTTCAAGGCGTTGTCCAGCTCCTCGCTGATGGCTTTGTACTTCATCTTCTGGGCATAGACCTCATCTGTTGTTGTGGTGGTGGTTGTTGTTGGGGGAGGTGGGGGGAAGTGAGGAAGTCCAAGCAGAGAAGTGCCAGGGGAGGGGGTTCCGAAAAGGGGAGGGGGTGCGAAATGAGAAAAGAGGGAAAGTGAGGGGAGTGAAAGAGGAAGAAAGTGAGGAAGGGGTGGGGAAAGAAGGAGAGGTGCTTCCAGGAGGGGAGTCCACCCCATTCCTCTTTCTTCCCCCCATTTCCCAAAAGCAGCCCCCCCCACCTCAAAATTGAGGGACGCCTCACCTTCCAGTTCATCAATGGTTTTCTCCAACTTCGCCACGGACTTCTCCGAAAACTCCACTCGGGTCTCGGCCTGCAAAGTAGCGTTTTATGGGGAGGGGCTGCACTGCATGGCCAACTTCGCAACCCCCTCCCCACAATTCCCCCCTCCCCAATTGGTCTCTTGTGGAAGGAATGGCCTCTGTGGCTCTTATTCCTTTCATATCCCACTTTTCGGCCCAAACTGTGACTCAGAGATGGCTTAGAACCCTCCTCTGGAGGTATTTTAAGGAGAGGCTGGATGGACATCTGTTGGGAGGGCTTTGAATGTGCCTGGTGGTGGTTTGGCCCTTAAACACCCTCCAAAATAAGTAAGGCATTTTTTTGTGCCCTTTTGCCCCCAAACCAGCTCCAATCTTGATGTAGGGCCCTAACTTATTGGCACAAGGTGGGGCATTATTATTATTATTATTATTATTATTATTATTATTATTATTATTTGTTTATTTATTTATAACTTCTGCCAGCTTCTGCCAACCTAGCAGTTCAAAAACATGCAAATGTGAGTAGATCAATAGGTACCGCTCCGGTGGGAAGGTAACGGCGCTCCATGCAGTCATGCCTGCCACATGACCTTGGAGGTGTCTATGGACAACGCCGGCTCTTCGGCTTAGAAATGGAGATGAGCACCACAGCCCAGAGTCAGACACGACTGGACTTAATGTCAGGGGAAAACATTTACCAATGTTTATTGATACCCCGCTTTCTTCCCTCCACAAAGGAGACCCAAATGGGGCACTGGCTCTGCACACGGGGCACCCCAGGCTCAGTCCCCAGAATCCCCAAGACATATATCTAGGGAGCCCCCCCCCCCCACTCTCCATCTCATCTGGAGTTGGAAGAGGCCCCAAGGGCCATCTATCCAACCCCCTTCTGCACGGCAGGAAAAGCTCAGTTAAAGCCCCTCTGACAGATGGCCTTCCAGCCTTTGTTTAAAAGCCTCCAAAAAAGGAGCTTTCACCACTCTCTCTCTCTGAGCCCACCTTCCAGCCTCCCCGCTCTCTCCCAAAGCAAAAAGGACTTCCTTCCTGGATTCAAAGCCCATCTCTTCCAGCAGAAAACATACCCAGCCGTTTCCCTCCCTCACCCTTTTTTCTTTCTTTCCTTCCTTCCTTCCCTCCCTCCCTCTTTTCTTCCTTCCTTCCTTCCCTTTTTCTTTCCTTCCTTCTTCCTTTTCTTTTCATCACGGACCCCAACTACACCACAATAATTTCCTCCAATTAACATCCCTCCGCTTTTGGCACCCTCACCTTCCTCTCCTTTCCTCCTCTTTCCTTCCTCCCCTCACTTCTTTTCCTTTCCCTTTTTCTTCCTTCCTTCCTTCCTTCCTCCTTCTCTTCTTTCCTTCTCCTTTCCTTCCTTCCTTCCTTCCCTCCCTCCTTTTCTTCCATCCTTCCCTCTTTTCTTCCTTCCCCTTTCCTTCCTCTTTCCCCTCTTCTTTTCCCCCTCCTTTCCTCCCTCCCTCCCTTCCCTTTTTCCTCCCTCCCTCCCTCCTCCTTTTCCTCCTTTTCCTTCCTCCCCTTCCCCTTTTTTTCCTTTTTTCCTTCCTTCCTTCCTTCCTTTCTCCTTCCTTCCTTCTTCCTTCCTTTCTTCCTTCCTTCCCTTCCTTCCTTTCCTTCCTTCCTTTTTTTTCCTCCTTCCTCTTTCTTCCTTCCCTTCCTTCCCTCTTCCCTCCTCTTTCCTCCCTCCTTTCTCCCTCCCTCCCTCTCCCTTTTTCCTTCCTTCCTTCCCCTTTTTCCTTCCTTCCCTCCCTCCTCCTCCCTCCTCCCTTCCTTCCTCCTTCCTTCTTCCTTCCTTCTTCCTTCTCCTTTTTCTTTCCTTCCCTCCTCCCTCCTTCCTTTTCCCTCCCTTTTTTCTTCCTCCTTTCCTCTTTCCTTCCTTTCTTCCCTCCCTCTTTTCTTCTTCTCTTTTTTTTCCTTCCTTCCTCTTCCTTCCTTCCCTCTTTCCTTCATCCCTCTCCTTCCTTCCTTCTTCCCTTTCCTTCCTTCCCTCCTACCTCTTTCCTTCTTCCCTTTTCTCCTTCCCCTTTCTTCCCTCCTTCCCCCTCTCTCTTTCTTCCTTCCTTCCCTCTTCCTCCCTTCCTTCCTTCCTTCCTTCCTTCCTTCCTTCCTTCCTTCCTTCCTTCCTTTCCTTTCCTTCCCTCTTCCTTCCTTCTTCTTTCCTTCCATCCTTCCCTTCCTCTCTTTCGTCCGGTCTTTCTTTCTTTCTTTCTTTCTTTCTTTCTTTCTTTCTTTTCTTTTTTTCTTTTCTTTTCTTTTCATTTCTTCCTTTCTTTCCTCCTTCCCTTATAAAACACCAACATGTCCCCCTCGCAGCACCCAAAGCAAAGGGGCGAAGAGACCCCTCACCCACCGGCCTCTTACCTCCTTGAGTTTTTCTGTCAGCAGATGGATCTCCTCCTCGTATTTGTCCTCCTTGGTGGCATACTGGATGGGGAGAGGGCAATCATTCAGTGCCCACCCTGGGAACCCTCCTCTTGGACCAGCCCCCAACCCCTTTTCCAGAAGGTGACCCCGTCCCACCCCAGCAGCGCTTCTGCACCTGCGCACAGGTGCACACAGGTGACCCCCCCCCCGTACCTTGTCGGCCTGGGCCTCCAGGGACTTGAGGTTGTTGGTGACAATTTTCAGCTCTTCCTCAAGGTCCCCACATTTACTGAGTGAGAGAGGAAAGGAAGGAAGGAAGGAAGGAAGGAAGGAAGGAAGGAAGGAAGGAAGGAAGAAAGAAGGAAGAAAGAAAGAAGGAGGAGGGAGGGAGGAAGGAAGGAAGGAAGGAAGGAAGGAAGGAAGGAAGGAAGAAGGAAGAAGGAAGGAAAGAAGGGAGGAGGGAGGGAGGGAAGGAGGAGGAAGGAAGGAAGGAAAGAGAAGGAAGGAAGGAGGAAGGAAGGAAGGAAAGGAAGGAAGGACAGAAAAAGAAAGGAAGGAGGAAGAGGAGGGAGGAAGGAAGGAAGGAAGGAAAGGAAGGAAAGAAGGAAGGAAGGAAGGAGGAAGGGAGGGGAAGGAAAGAAGGAGGAGAAAGGGGAGGAGGGGGGAGGGAGGGGAGGAAGGAAGGAAGGAAGGAAGGAAAGAAAGAAGGAAGGAAGGAGAGAAGGAGGGAAGAGAAGGAAGGGAAGGAAGGAAGAAGGAAGAAGGAAGGAAGGAGGAGGGAGGAGGGAGGGAGGGAGGGAAGGGAAGGAAGGAAGGAAGGAAGGAGGAAGGAGGAAGAAGGAAAGAAGGGAGGGAGCGAGGGAGGGAGGGAGGAGGGAGGGAGGGAGGAAGGAAGAAGGAAGGAAGGAAGGAAGGAAGGAAGGGAAGGAAGGAAGGAAGGAAAGAAGGAAGGAAAGGAAGGGAGGGAGGGAGGGAGGGAGGAGGGAGGAGGAAGGAAGAAGGAGAAAGGAAGGAGGAAGGAGGAAGGAAGGAAGGAAGAGGAAGGAAGGAAGGAAGGAAGAAGGAAGGAAGGAAGGAGGAAGGAAGGAAGGAAGGAGGAAGAAGGAAGGAAGGAAGGACAGAAAGAAGAAAGAGGAAGGGAGGGAGGGAGGAAGGAAGGAGGGAGGGAGGGAGGAAGGAAGGAAGGAAGGAAGGAAGGAAGGAAGGAAGGAAGGAAGGAAGGAAGGAAGGAGCAAAAAGGACAGGAAGGAAAGAGAAGGGGAGAAGGTGTTGAGAGCACAGAACAACAGCCCCCAAAGAAAGGAATGGGTCACATTTGCTGCCCCATGTCTGCCTCTCTATCATGGACTTAAATTGTCCTGAAATGCAATGGTTTAAACTCTTGTGCCAGCAGGACTGAAGACCAACCGGTCGGATGTTCAGATCCAGGGATGAGCTTCCTCTGTCAGCTCCAACTTCCCATGCAGGGACATGAGAGAAGCCTCTCACAAGGATGGTAAAACATCTGGGCTTTCTGTGGGCAACATCCTTGCAGACGGCCAATTCTTTCACACCAGAAGTGACTTGCAGTTTCTCCAGTCACTCCTGACACAGAAAAATAAATGCAGGCATGGGTCAACTTTGGCCTGAAGGGGAAGGGGCAGCACCCCCACAATTGGTGCAGAGGCCTCTCCTCCTCAACTGGGCCCCTTCCAAAAGGAATTGCATGGAGAGCCCCTTAAATGGGGAAGGGTCTTGGGTGGTGCAAGGGGCCACACTCCCCATGCCCTGCCCCACATGGCAGCATCCTCGGGGGCTACAAGGGTGGGCTCTGGACCCCTTTCATAGGCAGGGATAGGACAAAGCTGCAAGGACTGCAGAAAGCAGAAGGAGAAAGCAGGCGGTGGAGAGAGTAAGAGGGTAGAGAAAGACAGAGGCAGGGAGGGCATCTCTTCCTCTGCAGCCATCAGGCATTTGAGGGCCTGATCCATAGTACAGTTCCTCTTCAAGATGCCTGACGCGGCTGGGGAGGCAAGTGGGAGGGGGTGTAGGCAGGGTCAGCTCTAGAATGGGGGGCAAAAAGGAATGCAGGGACTGGTCAGTCCCCTCTCACCCCACCCCCCCCCAAAAAGTGTAGGCCCTTGCTTCAAGGAGATGGTCTGGAAGGGATGGGAGATACGTGCAGGAATCAAAGTTCCTGGAGAGGCTGTCCTCCAAAATGGGGAGTGGGCAAATGATGTTGGCCGGCTCTTCCAATCCATCCTACTTGACAGATGCAACTGTCTTTCGGGCTGCAAAGGTCGACAACAAGCTACACAATTTTGGTCGGGAGCTCACTCCAACCCAACCAAGGGAGTGTGGCGCAGCTGGCTGGGAGTCAGCTGCATTAAGATCACTACTGACCGAAAGGTCATGAGTTCGAAGCCAGCCCGGTGGAGTGAGCTCCCGACCAAAATTGTGTAGCTTGTTGTCGACCTTTGCAGCCCGAAAGACAGTTGCATCTGTCAAGTAGGAAATTTAGGTACCACTTATGTGGGGAGGCTAATTTAACTGGTTTACCAAGCCATAAAAATTTCTAGGAAGTATGCAAAGAATGAGGAAGTACTTCATCAGTGTCATCAGTGACACCTCCCCTGGTGGCCAGAAGCTGGAATGTTAAATAGCCTCTGTGTGTCTGTCTATATATGTTGTGTGTCTATGGCAGTGTTTCTCAACCTGGGGGTCAGGACCCCTGGGGGGGTCGTGAGGGGGTGTCAGAGGGGTCACCAAAGACCATCAGAAAACACAGTATATTCTGTTGGTCATGTGTGGGAAGTTTGGCAGAATTGTATCATTGGTGATCTTCAGAATGCTCTTTGATTGCAGGTGAACTATCAATTCCAGCAACTACAACTCCCAAATGTCAAGGTCTGTTTCCCCAAACTCCACCAGTGCTCACATCTGGGCTAATGGAGTATTTGTGCCACGTTTGGTCCAGATACATCATTGCTTGGGTTAACAGTGCTCTCTGGATATAGGTGAACTACAGCTCCCAAACTCAAGGTCAATGCCCACCAAACCCTTCCAGTATTTTCTGTTGGTCATGAGAGTTATCTGTGCCAAGTCTGGTTCAATTGCATTGTTGGTGGAGTTCAGAATGCTCTTTGAATTTAAATGAACCATAAATCCCAGCAACTACAACTCCCAAATGACAAAATCAATCCCCCCACAACCCCACCAGTAGTCAAATTTGGGCATATTGGGTGAGTTACATTACGACTCAGATAGCTACATTACAATTCATACCATTAGCAAAACTACAGTTATGAAGTCACAACAAAAATAACGTTGTGGTTGGGGGTCACCACAACATGAGGAACTGCATTAAGAGGGTCGCAGCATTAGGAACATTGAGAACCACTGTTCTATGGCATTGAATGTTTGCCATGTATATGTACACAATGCCATGTGAACCAAAGAGATGAGATGCCTTCAACCCTCACTTGATGGACACAAGGCAGACCCCCACTCAGAGGACCCCCACCACCAACAGAGAGGGGCCAAACTGCTCCACCGAGGCAAGGGAGTCTTCCTGGTGCAGGTGGACCTGGCGCTACTCACCTCTCAGCCACCTCTGCTCGTTCCTCAGAGCGCTCCAGGTCTCCCTCCAGGATGACTAGCTTCTTGGCCACCTGTTAGAGAAAGAAGAGTCCGGGGTCAACGGAGTCCAGTCCAAGGTCCAGAGACAACAGAGCTGTTGCCCTTGCCTTGACCCCCTGCCCACCCGCCCCTTGCACTCAACAGACCTCCTCGTATTTGCGGTCGGAGTCCTCAGCCACGTGCTTGGCCTCCTTCAGCTGTGAATCCTGGTCCCGCATCTTCTCCTCGTCCTTCATGGCACGGTTCTCGATGACCTTCAAGCCTCTGGAGAAGAAGAAGAAGAGGGACACAGTTGGGTCTAGTCCGGCTCAAGTGTCGGAGTTCAGCCTGTGACTGTGTTTCAGGATCAGGGTGCTTTGGATGTGGAGAATGATGTCAATGAGGTTCAAGATGGCAATGGTTTGGTCAGTGATATTGATGCAGAGAATGACAGAGAGGCAACTGTTCAAAGTGTAGTTTCTCATGAGAATGTTCCTACAAGGTATAGGGTTTACTCCCTGATTTGCTCCCAGAGACTTCCCAGGATTTGGGGCTTGAAAACAACTCAGCACCTGCAGATACTAATGAGCATAGAGATAGACGGGCGGAAATTAGTCAAAACAGACAGGCCGAGCAAGGCCTTTGGCATTCTGCCAGGCTTCAACAGAAAAAGATAAGGGCTGCTCAAAGAAAGCGAAACCAGTTTCTGAGTGGGTTGTTGTAGGTTTTTTCAGGCTGTATGGCCATGTCTTTAGACATGCCTTTAGAACATGGCCATACAGCCCGAAAAAACCTACAACAACCCAGTGATTCTGGTCATGAAAGCCTTCGACAGT
This sequence comes from Anolis sagrei ordinatus, assembly GCF_025583915.1. Taxonomy (NCBI): domain Eukaryota; kingdom Metazoa; phylum Chordata; class Lepidosauria; order Squamata; family Anolidae; genus Anolis; species Anolis sagrei. The sequence continues at coordinate 1,584,335 of NW_026845477.1, read as the reverse complement.
ACAGTTTCTGAGTGCTTGGAAAGGCTTAAAAGTTCCAAGTGTGGAAAATGCAGTCAGATGAAGCATCATTTAGAATCGTGCCAAGTTCTTGTCCTTGTCTTAGAGAAGCCTTGCTTGGAAGATTTATGCTTAAGGATTTCTTGTTTCCTGGTTTGGTTTTGTGTCTCTTGTGATTAGCTGCTCATGCCTTGGATCAACGTTTCCTGGCTCTTTGGATTTTGTTAGAGAGTTGTGCACTTTGTTTTTGGGCATTGCTGAACTCTACCGTGGACTAATTTGTCCCTGCTTATCTGCTAATTGGATTTACCTATTCCTTTAAAGTGTTTTTTTTTACTTTGCTGTTTTTACTTATCTTCAGTAAAAGGATTGTATGGTCGAAGGCTTTCATGGCCGGAATCACTGGGTTGTTGTAGGGTTTTTTTTTCAGGCTGTATGGGCATGTTCTAGAGGCACTCTCTCCTGATGTTTCGCCTGCATCTATGGCAAGCATCCTCAGAAGTAATGAGGTCTGTTGGAACTAGGAAAAAGGGTTTATATATCTGTGGAATGACCAGGGTGGGACAAAGGACTCTTGTCTGCTGGAGCTAGGTGTGAATGTTTCAACTGACCACCTTGATTAGCATTTGATGGCTTGGCAGTGCCTGGGGGAATCTTTTGTTGAGAGGTGATTAGATGTCCTTGTTTATTTCCTCTCTGTTATTGTGCTGTTGCAATTTTAGAGTTTTTTAATACTGGTAGCCAGATTTTGTTCATTTTCATGGTTTCCATAGCAGAGCACCTGATGAACCAACCTGGACACAGCAGATTATTATTTGAGAACCCAGAAATGCTGGACCACTCTCACAACCACCCTGTCAGACGACACAGAGAAGCCATTGAAACCTACAAGAAGCATGTGGACAGTTTCAACAGAGAGGAGGAAACCATGAAAATGAACAAAATCTGGCTACCAGTATTTAAAAAACTCTAAAATTGCAACAGCAAAACAACAGAGAGGAAACAAACAAGGACATCTGGGGGTTGAAGACCAAAGCATCTGGGGACCCACAGGTAGAGATCCACCCGTTTAAAGAAAGTGTGAATATTGCAGTTAGCAAGCTTGAATAGCAGAGTAGGCTTGCATCTGCAAAGTCAATCAGTGAGGGCATCTGCAGAGAGGTAGCCTGGCCTTTGTTGCCTGGAGGCATCCTCTGCTTGGGAGGTGTTCGCTGGCCCTTGATTGAGGTTGTCATGAATGGTGGTAGTTCATAGAATCCTTGAGTTGGAAGAGACCTGATGGGCCATCCAGTCCAACACCTTGCCAAGAAGCAGAGAAATTGCATTCAAAGCACCCCCAACAGATGGCCATTCAGCCTCTGTTTAAAAGCCTCCAAAGAAAGACCCTCTACCATACTCTGGGGCAGAGAGTTCCACTGCTGAACAGCTCTCACAGTCTGGAAGTTCTTCCTAATGTTCAGGTGGAATCTCCTTACTTGTAGTTGAAGTCCGAAACACAGGAGGGAAGGCCAAAGTTTGCTCACGCCTGTACTAGAACATGGCCATACAGCCTGGAAAACTCACATCAACTCTACATATATTTGGTTTGTTTCGATGCTGTCGTTTTTCTTTCCTGTATTTTGCATTATTGTTATAAACCACCTTGAGGGGCTAGTATCTTAAGGAGGAGGGGAGGCTCAAAGCTAATAATAAATCAATAATAATATATATAAATAATAAAAAATAATAAAAAGATAGGGTGGGAAGGGGGAAATCTTCCTAGCAACTCCTTTGTGTGGCAGAACTGTGACTGAAAGGAGGGACAAGGAGCAGGGCAACTGCCCCCTCCCCCAGATGTGCCCCCAAATGTCTTGGGGCACCCCCCCCCCGAGACCCCCCACCTCTCGCTCTCATCCACCAGCTTCTCGGTCTCCTCCAGCTTCTGCAGAGCGGTGGCCAGACGCTCCTGGGCCCGGTCCAACTCCTCTTCCACCAGCTGGATGCGTCGGTTCAGGGAGGCCACATCGGACTCTGCCTGCAAAGCAAAGCAAGGGAGAGAGTGTGGGAATGCGCATTGGTCAGCAGGAGAGCGTGCGTCGGACGCCATGCACAGCAGACCCTCCTCGGCCTGCCATCCCTTGAGCTGAGCCACCCAACAGCCTTCCCATTAGGCGCATTATAGGCGCATTATAGCACTGGGGGTTCCCACCCTGCACTCTGCAGGTCTGTGTGCAGAGATATGTTTTTGTTTTGTTTTGTTTTGTTTTGTTTTGATTGATCGTTTTAACTTGGTGTTCTTTGGGCTTGTCCCTTTGTAAGCCGCCCCGAGTCCCCTAAGGGAGATGGAGGCAGGGTATAAAAAGAAAGTTATTATTGGGTTGTTGTAGGTTTTTCCGGGCTATATGGCCATGTTCTAGAGGCATTTTCTCCTGACGTTTCGCCTGCATCTATGGCAAGCATCCTCAGAGGTAGTGAGGTCTGTTGGAACTAGGAAAATGGGTTTACTCTCAACAAAAGATTCCCCCCAGGCACTTCCAAGCCATTAAATGCTAATCAAGGTGGTCAGCTGAAACATTCACACCTAGCTCCAGCAGTCAAGAGTCCTTTGTCCCACCCTGGACATAATTCCACAGATATATAAACTCATTTTCCTAGTTCCAACAGACCTCACTACCTCTGAGGATGCTTGCCATAGATGCAGGTGAAATGTCAGGAGAGAATGCCTCTAGAACATGGCCATATAGCCTGGAAAAACCTACAACAATCCAGTGATTCCGGCCATGAAAGCCTTCGACAATACGAAGTTATTATTACATATTATTATGGAAGGAACCCGTTGTCTGGCGCAAGCAGGACAGAGGGACAAATCATTGCAAATCATGGAGAAGGCCCCTTTCTGCAACATTGCTGTCATGACATTCTGCTCCGGAAGAGGATCAGCCATTTAGGTTTGTTAATGACCCAGAAAGGTTGCCGTCAGAGTGAGCAGGAGCTCAGGCGAGACGTGTTGGAGGCAATGACTTACTTACTTAGGCGATCCCTCGTTGTCCAAGTAGGATGATCTTCTAAGGTGGGTCCGTAGGTGACTGTGGAGCCCTCTTCTTGACCTGCATCTTCTCCCACAGTGAGGGCATCGGTTTCCAGGTGGAAGGTGGTCCTGGTTGGGGTTGGCTTGATGTGTCCTCTCTTGGCACCTTTCTCCCTTTTGCCCTCCATTTGTAATTCTTCAAATTTTACAGCACTGCTGGTCACAGCTGACCTCCAACTGGGCTTCCCAGTTCTCAGTGTCTATGCCAGAGTTTTTGAGGCTGGCTTTGAGCCCACCTTTAAATCTCATTTCCTTTCCACCAACATTCCATTTTCTGTTCTTGAGTTCGGAGTAGAGCAACTGCTTTGGGAGATGGTTGTCGGGCATCCGGACAACATGGCCGGTCCAGCGGAGTTGATGGCGGAGGAGCATCGCTTCAGTGTTGGTGGTCTTTGCTTCTTCCAGCACGCTGATATTTGTCTGCCTGTCTTCCTAGGAGATTTGCAGGATTTTCCAGAGGCAGGGCTGATGGAACCGTTCCAGGAGTTGCATGTGACGTCTGTAGACAGTCCACGTTTCGCAGGCGTATAGCAGGGTTGGACAATGTGGCCGGTCCAGCGGAGTTGATGGCGAAGGACCATCACTTCAATGCTGGTGGTCTTTGCTTCTTCCAGCATGCTGACGTTTGTCCGCCTGTCTTCCCAAGAGATTTGCAGGATTTTCCGGAGGCAGCGGAATCGTTCCAGGAGTTGCATGTGACATCTGTAGACTGTCCACATCTCGCAGGCGTATAGCAGGGTTGGGGGGACAATAGCTTTATAAACAAGCCCCTTGGTATCCCTACGGATGTCCTGGTCCTCAAACACTCTCTGCTTCATTCAGAAAAATGCTGCACTCGCAGAGCTCAGGCGGTGTTGTATTTCAGTGTAAAATGTTGACATCTGTAGACAGTCCACGTCTCGCAAGCGTATAGCAGGGTTGAATCATAGAATCATAGAATCAAAGAGCTGGAAGAGACCTCATGGGCCATCCAGTCCAACCCCATTCTGCCAAGAAGCAGGAAAATTGCATTCAAATCACCCCTGACAGATGGCCATCCAGCCTCTGGTTAAAAGCTTCCAAAGACGAACCTCCACCACACTCTGGGGCTCAGACCCATCTCCTTGGGGGAGAGAGGAGGCTGGAAACGGCACCAAAGGCCGGAGGGTCAGCAAGACAAGCAGGGCTCCTCTTGACCTGATGGGGGCGCCAAAGCTCTGGACAAGACAGACAGGCTCCTTTGGCCAGCTGGCTTCCCTTGACCACATGCCCTTCCTTCCTTCCTTCCTTCCTTCCTGCCTTCTTTCCCCCCCCCTTCCTGCCCCATCCCCTCCTAAATACATGTAATGCAGCTTGACCTGGAACCATAGACTCACAAACCCTGAGGCAGAGAGTTCCACTGCTGAACAGCTCTTCAATATTCCTGCTTCTTGGCAGAATGGGGTTGGACTGGATGGCCCATGAGGTCTCTTCCAACTCTTTTGATTCTATGATTCTATGATTGATACGTGGCTCTCCTGTCTCCTCTCAGCCTTCTCTTCTGCAGGCTAAACAGACCCAGAGCTTGAAGATGCTCCAACTGCCATGACTCAGTGGGATGGAATCCCAGGAGTTGCAACTGGACACGGCCTTGAGCCTTCTCTGCCCAAGAGCGACGGGGTCTCATCTACTGACAATTCCCAGGACCCCTGTAGCATTGCCTTCCATGGAGAGTCAAACTGCATTCCTGCTGCAATGCCTCATATCTCCTTTTCGGGATCTGCCCTGGAACTGTCCGGAGACTCCTGCCCTGAAGCCTGGGGGGGGGGGGGGGGGGGGGGGGTCCCCTTGCTTGAGGGGCAGAGCCATTCCCTGCCCATCTCAGGCTCCTTTGCACCTCCTCCTTGCCTCTGATCTCCTGAGCAAGTGCAGAGAGCCAGAGATGCCTTTTTGTCCATCCTCCCCCCACAGGAAGCCCAAGTACAGCCTGGGAGGGGCCCCAGATCCTGTCCCATGGAGGGGCCCCTTGGCAGGAGACGCAGCCCCCAAAGATACCCTCACATTCCTCGTCCCACAGAAGACAGGAGGGGCTTTGGGGCAGCAGAGGGGAAGGGGCCAGACCAGCAGAGGAGGGGGCTTCACCCTGAGCCTGGGTCCCCCCTCTCTCCCTGAGCAAGTGCAGAGAGCCAGAGATGCCTTTGTCCATCCCCCCCCCCCTTCCAGAAAGCCCAAGTACAGCCTGGGAGGGGCCCCAGATCCTGTCCCATGGAGGGGCCCCTTGGCAGGAGACGCAGCCCCCAAAGATACCCTCACATTCCTCGTCCCACAGAAGACAGGAGGGGCTTTGGGGCAGCAGAGGGGAAGGGGACAGACCATCAGAGGAGGGGGCTGCTATGCCCTCTTTCCTTCCAGAAAGCCCAAGTACAGCCTGGGAGGGGCCCCAGATCCTGTCCCATGGAGGGGCCCCTTGGCAGGAGACGCAGCCCCCAAAGATACCCTCACATTCCTCGTCCCACAGAAGACAGGAGGGGCTTTGGGGCAGCAGAGGGGAAGGGGACAGACCATCAGAGGAGGGGGCTGCTATGCCCTGGGTCCCCCCTCTCTCCCTGAGCAAGTGCAGAGAGCCAGAGATGCCTTTGTCCATCCCCCCCCCCCCACTCCAGAAAGCCCAAGTACAGCCTGGGAGGGGCCCCAGATCCTGTCCCATGGAGGGGCCCCTTGGCAGGAGACGCAGCCCCCAAAGATACCCTCACATTCCTCGTCCCACAGAAGACAGGAGGGGCTTTGGGGCAGCAGAGGGGAAGGGGACAGACCATCAGAGGAGGGGGCTGCTATGCCCTCTTTCCTTCCAGAAAGCCCAAGTACAGCCTGGGAGGGGCCCCAGATCCTGTCCCATGGAGGGGCCCCTTGGCAGGAGACGCAGCCCCCAAAGATACCCTCACATTCCTCGTCCCACAGAAGACAGGAGGGGCTTTGGGGCAGCAGAGGGGAAGGGGACAGACCATCAGAGGAGGGGGCTGCTATGCCCTCTTTCCTTCCAGAAAGCCCAAGTACAGCCTGGGAGGGGCCCCAGATCCTGTCCCATGGAGGGGCCCCTTGGCAGGAGACGCAGCCCCCAAAGATACCCTCACATTCCTCGTCCCACAGAAGACAGGAGGGGCTTTGGGGCAACAGAGGGGAAGGGGACAGACCAGCAGAGGAGGGGTCCCCCTCTCTCCCCTTCCTCTCCTCTGAGGGCTTTGCTGCAA
>NW_026845477.1:1555565-1573065 GCF_025583915.1 Anolis sagrei ordinatus | reverse complement strand
GCCCACGCGAGGACAGGCGCCCCTCCTCCCACGAAGAAAAGGGGCCCGGCTGGATAGCCTTTAGGGCCCCCTTCCCTCCAAGAGATCCAGGAAGCCGGGAGGGAAGGGGCCACTCTGGAATCCGTTGGTTTATAGAGCTCCAAGGGAACTCTAAGGGGCATCTAGTCCAACCCCCTTCCTCCAGGCAGGGACAACAACAACAACAATGTTCTTTCTTTCTGTCCAGGCTCTCTTCAGGGCTGGAAGTAGGGTGCAATATTGCTGAAACACAGTCATCTGAACATGAGGAAGAACTTCCTGACTGTGGGAGCCGTTCAGCAGTGGAACTCTCTGCCCCGGGAGTGTGGTGGAGGCTCCTTCTTTGGAAGCTTTTAAGCAGAGGCTGGATGGCCATCTGTCAGGGGTGATTTGAATGCAATATTCCTGCTTCTTGGCAGAATGGGGTTGGACTGGATGATGGCCCAGGAGGTCTCTTCCAACTCTTTGATTCTATGATTCTAGGATGATTCATGAAGGCACCACCCAAGCCCTCCCGGCAGATGGCCATTCAGCCTCCTTTTCAGCACCTCTAGGGGTGGGATCCTAGAACTCTATAGTTCAGGCCTGGGCCAACTTGGGCCCTCACTCCCTCCCTCTCTCCCTCCCTCCAGGTCTTTTGGACTTCAACTGCTCTTCGAAAAACCCACTCTTTGCAAAACTGTCCCAGTAGTGACATTGTTTATTTATTCTCCACTAGCCATCCCCTGCCACGCCTTGCTGTGGCCCACTCTGGTGGTCATGGGGGTTCTGTGTGGGAAGTTTGGCCCAATTCTATCATTGGTGAGGTTCAGAATGCTCTGTGATTGTAGGTGAACTATAAATCCCAGCAACTAGAACTCCCAAATGTCAAGATTCTATTTTCCCCATACTCCACCAGTGTCCACATCTGGACATATTGAGTCTTCATGTAGTTTGGTTCAGATCCATCATTGTTTGAGTCCACAGTGCTCTCTGGGTGTAGGTGAACTACAACTCCCAAACTCAAGGTCAATGCCCACCAAACCCTTCCAGTATTTTCTGTTGGTCATGGGAGAACTGCGTGCCAAGTTTGGTTCAATTCCATCATTGGTGGGGTTCAGAATGCTCTTTGATTGTAGGTGAACTATAAATCCCAGCAACTACAGCTCCCAAATGACAAAATCATTTTTTTTGAGTGAAGGACATACATTGAGTTGTTAGGTATCTTGTGTCCAAATTTGGTGTCAGTTCGTCCAGTGGTTTTTGAGTTCTGTTAATTCCACAAATGAACATTACATATTTATTTATATAGACATGTTGTGTTGTATGCTTGAGGCCAAACCCAGAACTCTCTGCCTTCAAGCTGATCTGACCTGCAGCAGGGAGTTCCACAGTTCTCCAATGCCCCGCTTGGGCCAACCGCATGAACGTGGCCACAGCAGCAGCTGCAACTCGGAAGCCTTCTCATTTCTTTGCTTTTTCTACTTCCTAACATTGTAACTGTTGTTGTTCATTCGTTCAGTCGTCTCCGACTCTTCGTGACCTCATGGACCAGCCCAGCCAGAGCTCCCTGTCGGCCGTCACCACCCCCAGCTCCTTCAAGGTCAGTCCAGTCACTTCAAGGATGCCATCCATCCATCTTGCCCTTGGTGGGCCCCTCTTCCTTTTACCTTCCACTTTCCCCATCATAATTGTCTTAACATTGTAACTAATCCCCCCAATAAAAAGTATCAATTAGTTGTAACTTTTCCCTTTCCATAGTGTTACTTTGTGTCCCTTTACTGCCTCAAACCTCTTTTTCCATAAATCTTTCTTCTCCCGGGCTGCAGATGCGTGCCGGCCCTCCTGGGATGCGATTTTCACGTTCCGGGGAGGCTGAAACTGCGTTCCCTTAAACCGCGGATACGGAAACCACCTCGGGGCCCCCGTATCCACGGGTCAACAGATCGCTTCAAAAATGGTGTCATTCTTCTCCTGGGAGAATTCTAAGACTAATGGCTATCTCGGTTTTGCTCTGCTGCCCCCTCCGCCCCAGGAATAACCTTATTTATTTATTTATTTATTTATGGTACTTCTACCCCACCCTTCTCAACCCTCGGGGGGGGCGGGGGGGGACTCAGGGTGGCTTACGAAAAGGCAGGATTCGATGCCTACACAAGATATACATACATACAAAACAGCAGTTAAAACAATTAGCGAATTAAAATAATCAGTACATAACACAATCAGTAAAACTAATCTCATGTTCAGCGTTCAGGGTTCCATAGTTCCATTCCGTTTTGTCAATTCCTGTCCATTGTGAAGTCCTTTCTTTAGCTGCCAGAATGTCCGAATGCCTGGTCCCAAATCCAAGTTTTCTGTTTTTTCCTAAAGGAAAGGAGTGATGTCGCTTATCTAATTTCCCCAGGGAGTGAATTCTATAGGTGGGGGGCCACCACTGAGAAGGCCCTGCTCCTCGTCCTGCCAATCTCACTTGTGATAGAGGTGGAGTCGAGAGCAGGCCCTCCCCAGAAGATCTTAGACTCCGAGGTGGGACGTAGAGGGAGATCTGTTCGGACAGATACGCTGGGCCAGAACCGTATAGAGTTTTGTAGGTCAAAACCAGCACTTTGAATTGTGCTCGGAACTGGATCGGCAGCCAGTGGAGCTGACATAGCAGAGGGGTGGTATGCTCCCTGTATGACGCTCCGGTGAGCAGTCTGGCTGCCTCCCGCTGGACTAGTTGGAGTTTCTGAACAGTCTTCAAAGGCAACCCCACGTAGAGTGCGTTGCAGTAATCTAATTGGGATGTAACAAGAGCGTGGACCACCGTGGCCAGATCCGGCTTTTTGTCTCCGAAACCCCAACCTGGAGCCCAGCTGTTTTTCCAAAGACGTTGCCTCGTTGCTACCATTTTGTGGATGTCCAAAGAGCCTGCTAATCTTGGGAAACTGTCACAGTCAACCCATAGGATCCCCAAGATGTCGGCGGGCCGCCTTGGTCCTTGGAGCAGAGGGATCTGTAGTTCTCTCAGTGGATCTTGATCTCCAACGCTGGCAGCCGGCTCATAAGAACTCCATGGACTCTGGGACACCTTTTCCAACTTGCCTCCCTTGCACTTTACAACTTTTATCAATTTCCTTCAACTTTCAAGAACTTTTGACAACTTTTTGGAACTTTGTCCCAAACTCCATGAACTCCCCTTCGTGGTTGCGGGGTGATATGATTTCATGATTATGAACTCTCTCTCCTTTGGACTCTGGTGGGTGGGATGGTGTATATGGAAGGCCGACCGGACTCTGTCCCCGATTCCTTCCATCAGTGCCTCATTGAGGCCGTGACTGGATGGCTGCGTGCCAGCAGGTTGAGGGTGAATCCAGCAAAGACGGAGATCCTATGGCTGTGTCAACCGGGCAGTGGGGACATCCATCTGCCCACTCTGGATGGCAAGGAGGCGCTACGCCTGTCATCGTTGATCAAGAGTCTGGACCCTCTGCTGACAATGGAGGCCCAGGTCTCTCTCCGCCGTGAGCAGAACCGCCTTCTTTCTTTCACCTGCGGCAGGCTAGACGGCTGGCCCTCTCTCTGTCCAGGGACGACCTGGCTACGGTGATCCAGGCTACAGTCATCTCCAGACTGGACTACTGTAACGCCCTCTACATTGGCCTTCCTCTGTCGGTGATCCGGAAGCTCAAGTTGGTACAAAACGCAGCTGCTCGGCTTCTTGCGGGAATTCCGATGAGATGCCACATCACCCCAGTCTTACTACAGCTGCATTGGTTACCAATTGAGCACCGGATCACTTTCAAAGTGATGGTACTCACCTTGAAGGCCTTGCATGGTCTGGGGCCGATGTACCTGAGGGACCGCCTCACCCCCTACCAACCCCAGAGATCCCTCCGTTCTGAGGACCAAGATCTATTGGAAGTCCCCAGTGTCAAGACCTTGCGTCTAACGGCAACCAGACGCAGAGCCTTCACAGCAGTGGCGCCATCAGTCTGGAATGCTCTGCCACCTGAAGTTCGTGCCCTGCGGGACTTACCAGCTTTCCGCAGGGCATGTAAGACATACCTGTTCCGACAGGCTTTTAATGTTTGATACTGTTGTTTTTAAATTGTTTTGAATTGCTTTTAAATTGTGTTAGATTTTAGCCATTCTTGTAAGCCGCCCCGAGCCCCAGGGAAGGGAGTGGCCCCATGGAAGTTTGAATAATACATAAATAAATAAATATATGAAACTCCTTTGGCTTCATTATCCCTTATGTATCTCCCCTGGACTTTATAAATGCACAGCAGAGGAGCACCAGTAGCCCAAAGTGGTAAGAGAACAACAACACTCAATTCAAAGTGCTGGTTTTGACCTTTAAAACCCTAAACGGTTCTGGCCCAACTTATCTATCCGAACGTATCTCAGCCTATCAGCCCACCAGGACCCTAAGATCTTCTGGAGAGTCCCTGCTCTCTATCCCACCGGCTTCCCAAGCGCGGCTGGTGGGAACGAGAGACAGGGCCTTTTCTGTGGTGGCCCCTCGGCTTTGGAACACCCTCCCTATAGAGATACGATCTGCCTCTTCGCTGATGGCTTTTCGGAAGACACTAAAAACTTGGTTGTTTAAACAAGCATTCGGTTAGTCTGTTATTACCGAACTTTGCTGACTAAGGACTGGTTAATTATGGATGACGAACTCTGGATTGGTGATTTTATTGACGAGATGCATGGTATTATTATTGGTGGCCCAATAATCTGTATTGTCTATGTGTTGTTGTTTTAAATTGTATATTGTTTTTAATTGCTGTAAACCGCAATGAGTCGCCGACTTAGGCTGAGATATTAGCGGTATACAAGTGTATAAATAAATAAATAAATAGACCAATGTATTGTTGAAGGCTTTCACTGGGTTGCTCTAGGTTTTCCGGGTTGTATGGCCATATTCCAGAAGCATTCTCTCCTGACATTTTGCCTCTATCTATGGCAGGCATCCTCAGAGGTTGGGAGGTCTGCGGAAACTAGGCAAGTGAGGTTTATATATCTGTGGAATGATGTCCTGGGTGCGAGAAAGAACTCTTATCTGCTTKAAGCAAGTGTGAATGTTGCATTGATTAGCATGCAATGGCCTTGTAGCTTCGAAGCTACAAGGGGGGACGGGGGGGGGGGACGGACGGGGGTTGACCGAATGGCCATTTGGTCTCCTCCAACTCTGTTATTCTGTGATTCTATGACTACCTTGGAGGGCATTGGGCTCTTCTTCCTTGGAAGCCTTGGCATGGGTGTGAGGTGGGCATTTCTCTGGAGGGCTTTATCTGTACAGATGACCTCTGGGGGCCCTTCCAGCTTCAGGGCCCCTTGGCCAGGCTCTCCTGCGCATGGTGCTCTGGCTGCGCATAGGCATTCTCTGTGCATGGACAGGGAGGAGGGTCTACACGCGGCAGTGATTCTCAACCCCCTTAATCCAGTTCCTCGTGTTGTGGTGACCCTCAACCATAACATTATTTTGCTACTTCGTGACTGTAATTTTGCTCCTGTTATGAATTGTAATGTCAATATCTAATAGGTAAAATGACAGGACCAAATTTGGCACAAATACCCAATATGCCCAAATTTAAATACTGGTGAGGTTTGGGTGGGTGGGTGGAGGGGACTAATTTTGTCCTTTGGTTGTTGGAGTTGTTGGGATTTATAGTTCACCTGCAATCAAAGAGCATTCTAAACTCCACCAACGATGGAATTGAACCAAACTTGGCACACAGAACTCCCATGGCTAACAGAAAATGCTGGAAGGATTTGGTGGGCATTGACCTTGAGTTTGGAAGTTGTAGTTCACCTACATCCAGAGAGCACTGTGGACTCAAACAATGATGGATCAGGACCAAACTTGCCACAAATACTCCATATGCTCAAATCAGAACACAGGTGGAGTTTGAGGAATATAGACCTTGACATTTGGGAGTTGTAGTTGCTGAGATTTGTAGTTCACCTGCAATCAAAGGGCATTCTAAACTCCACCAATGATGGAATTGAACCAAACTTGGCACACACAACTCTCTCCCATGACCAATAGGAAATACTGGAAGGGTTTGGTGGGAATTGGCCTTGAGTTTGGGAGTTGTAGTTCACCTATAGAGAGCACTATGTACTCAAACAATGATGGATCTGGACCAAACTTGGCACAAATACTCAATTTGCCCAAATAGGAACACTGCTGGAGTTTGGGGAACATAGGCCTTGACATTTGGGAGTTGAAGTTTCTGGGATTTATAGTTCACCTACAATCAAAGAGCATTCTAAACTCCACCAACAATGGAATTGAACCAAACTTGGCACACAGAACTCTCTCCCATGGCTAACAGAACACACTGGAAGGGTTTGGTGGGCACTGACCTTGAGTTTGGGAGTTGCAGTTCACCTACATCCGGAGAGCACTGTGGACTCAAATAATGATGGATTGGCACAAATACTCAATATGCCCAAATGTGAAGTGGTGTTTGGGGAAAACAGACCTTGACATTTGGCCGTCGTACTTGCTGGGATTTATAGTTCACCTATATCCAGAGAGCACTGTGGACCAAAACAATGATGGATCGGGACCAAACTTGGCACAAATACGCAATATGCCTAAATATGAAGTGTGAAGTGGAGTTTGGGGGAAACAGACCTTGACATTTGGCAGTCATAGTTGCTGGGATTTATAGTTCACCTATATCCAGAGAGCACTGTGGACTCAAACAATGATAGATCTGGACCAAACTTGGTACGGATACTCAGTATGCCCAAATATAATCACAGATGAAGTTTTGGGGAAATAGACCTTGACATTTGGGAGTTGGAGTTGCTGGGATTTATAGTTCACCTATATCCAGAGAGCACTGTGGACTCAAACAATGATAGATCTGGACCAAACTTGGTACGGATACTCAGTATGCCCAAATATAATCACAGATGAAGTTTTGAGGAAATAGACCTTGACATTTGGGAGTTGGAGTTGCTGGGATTTATAGTTCACCTATATCCAGAGAGCACTGTGGACTCAAACAATGATGGATCTGGACCAAACTTGGTACGGATACTCAGTATGCCCAAATATGAACACAGATGGAGTTTGGGGGAAAATAGACCTTGACATTTGGGAGTTGTAGTTACCAGGATGTATAGTTCACCTACAATAAAAGAGCATTCTGAACCCCACTAATGATAGAATTGGGCCAAACTTCCCACACAGAACCCCCATGATCAACATACAATACTGTGTTTTGTGATGGTTTTTGGCAACCCCTCTGACACCCCCAGGTGACCCCTCCAGGGGTCGGGACCCCCAGGTTGAGAAACACTGGCATAGGGCCTGTGGGCCCCCATCTGCCTCCTCTAGCCCTGGCTTCTCAAGGGCATCCTTGGCCCCCCCAGGATGGAAAGGCACAGCCTGGCATATGCCTAGTGACACTCCCCAATCGCCCCCTGCAACCCACCCACCTGCTCTGGGGCATCAACGTAAGCTGCAGCCAAGCCTCCTGCAGTAATCCCACCTGGATCAGAGCGCAGGTTGGGGGGGGGGGACAGCCAGGGGACAGCTGCTGGGCAGAGAGCCTGGCCCCCCTCCAGGACAATTTTTAATCAGCCTAGACTTAACAGTATTTCAGTAGAAGACCCCCAGGGGCCATCCAGTCCAACCCCCTTTTTTCTGCCATGCAGGAAAGGCACCATCAAAGCACCACCAACAGATGGCCACCCAGCCCTAATAATAATAATAATAATAATAATAATAATAATAATAATAATAATTCAAATCCCACAGGAGGTGGGCATCCCCTGAACATCCCCTGCAACTGTGGCAAGCATCCTCAGAAGTCTATTGGAAGTGAGGCGAGTGGTGTGTATATATCCTACTGTGGAATAATGTCCAGGATGGGAGAGAGAACCCTTGTGTGTCGGAGGCAAGTGTGAATATTGAAATTAGCAAGCTTGAATAGCATTGAGTAGCCATGAAGCTGTACAGTCAATCAGTGATGGTATCTGCATCAAAGTAGCCTGGCTGTTGTTGCCTGGAGGCACCCTCTGTGGAATGATGTTCAGGGTGGGAGGAAAAACCCTTGTGTGTGTGAAGCAAATGTAGATGTTGCAATTAGCAAGCTTGTAAAGCACTGAGCAGCCTTGCAGCTGCAAAGTCAATCAGTGAGGATATCTGCATAAGGGTAGCCTGGCTGTTGTCAGGGGCGGCTCAGCCCATTACGCAAAGTAAGCATTTGCAGTATAGTTGATGTTGCCCAGGGTGCTCTTGCAGCGCTCTTGGGGGAAAAAAGACCTTGACATATATGAGTTGTAGTTACTGGGATGTATAGTTCACCTAAAATCAAAGAGTATTCTGAACTCCACCAATGATGGAATTGAACCAAATATGGCACACAGAACTCCCACGACAAACAGAAAATATATATATCAGTGATTGGTGGTTGCGGGGGGGGGGGGGGGGGGGGGGGGGGGAATACTGTTTGCTTACTGTTGAAAATTACCTAGGGCCGCCTCAGGTTGTTGTTGCCTGGAGGCACCCTCTGTGGAATGATGTTCAGGGTGGGAGGAAAACCCCTTGTCTGTTTGAAGCAAATGTAGATGTTGCAATTAGCAAGCTTGAAAAGCATTGGGTAGCCTTGCAGCTGCAAAGTCAATCAATGAAGGTATTTGCATAGAGGTAGCCTGGCTTTTGTTGCCTGGAGGCACCCTCTGTGGAATGATGTTCAGGGTGGAAGGAAATACCCTTGTGTGTGTGTGAAGCAAGTGTAGATGTTGCAATTAGCAAGCTTGTAAAGCATTGAGTAGCAGCTGCAGAGTCAATCAATGAAGGTATTTGCATAGAGGTAGCCTGGCTGCTTTTGCCTGGAGGCACCCTCTGTAGAATGATGTCCAGGGTTTAAGGAAATACCCTTGTCTGTTTGAAGCAAGTGTAGATGTTGCAATTAGCAAGCTTGAAAAACACTGAGAAGCCTTGCAGCTGCAAAGTCAATCAGTGAGGGCATTTGCATAGAGGTAGCCTGGCTGTTGTTGCCTGGAGGCACCCTCTGTGGACTGATGCCCATGATGGGAGAAAGGAACCCTTGTCTGTTTAATGCTCCAATTTGCAAGCATTGAATAGCATTAAGTAGCCACAAAACTGCTAATTAGCGAGGGTATGTTTGGGAGGTGTTTACTAACCCCTGATTATACACTGTGGAATGATGCCCAGGGCGGGAGGAAGAACCCTTGTCTGTTTGAAGCAGGTGTGGATGTTGCAATTAGCAAGCTTGAAAAACATTGAGTAGCCTTGCAGCTGCAAAGTCAATCAG
Organism: Anolis sagrei ordinatus; assembly: GCF_025583915.1. NCBI lineage: Eukaryota > Metazoa > Chordata > Lepidosauria > Squamata > Anolidae > Anolis > Anolis sagrei. The sequence goes on along the minus strand of NW_026845477.1, from coordinate 1,563,781 downwards.
TGAGGGTATTTGCATAGAGGTAGCCTGGCTGTTGTTGCCTGGAGGCACCCTCCGTGGGCTGATGCCGGGGTGGGTGAAAGAACCCTTGTCTGTTTGAAACAAGTGTGAATGTTGCAATTAGCAAGCTTGAATAGCATAGAGTAGCCACAAAGCTGCCTAGTCAATCAGCGAGGGTATGTTTGGGAAGTGTTTACTAACCCTTGATTATACACTGTGGAATGATGACCAGGGCGGGAGGAAGAACCCTGGTCTGTTTGAAGCAAGTATGGATGTTGCAATTAGCAAGCTTGAAAAATATTAAGTAGCCTTGCAGCTGCAAAGTCAATCAGTGAGAGCATTTGCATAGAGGTAGCCTGGGCTCTGTTGCTTGGGGAGCTACTCAAAAGCTAATTCAAGATTGCTAATTACAACATTGCTTTAAACAGACAAGAGTTCTTTCTCCCACCCTGGACATCATTCCATAGGTGTGAGATATATGTGTGTGTGTGTGTGTGAGTGTGTGTGTATGTATGTGTATATGTGTATGTGTGTGTATGTGTGTATATATATATATATATATAGAGTGTGTGTGTGTGTATATATATATATACACACACACACACACACACACACCAGTATGTGTGTGTGTGTATATATGTGTGTGTGTGTGTGTGTCTGTGTGTGTGTGTATCTCCACATGCACATACACAGACACACACCACTTGCTTCACTGCCAACAGAACCTCTGAAGATGCCATTGGGCACAGATGCAGGCAAAACGTCAGGAGAGAATGCTACTGGAACACATTGGCCTTACAGCCTGCAAAACTCACAGCGACACAATACACAGATGGCTGCTGTTTTTGGAATAGCCTCAAGGCGGGTCAATGAAATATGTCGAGAGTCTGTCAGGAGTGCTTTGATTGTGCCTTCCTGCCTTTGGAATGAATGTGAAAGCGCACCGCTGGCCCTCTGCCCACCCCGATCGGTCACTCCTGTGGTGTGGCCCAGGGTCAGCAGAGGGCCCGCTGACCACCGGAGCCTCCTTTGGCCACTTCCCTCGTCGGCCTCCTGGACACACTGGCTTGGCTGGGCAGCCCTTCTGAAGCTCTTTGAGGGGAGGGAGGGGGCGCGTGGCCGACCTGCTGCGTGGCTCCTGGGTTGAGTGACCGCTGCCCTCCTGCCATCCTGCTAATTCCCTTGGAGTGACAGGCCGGGAACAGGTGTGGAAAGGGGAAGGGGCGCCTGCCTGCCTTCCTTCTCCCCCCCCCCTTGACCGGCCTCCGGGGTCTATTTCTGGCTCTGGACTCAGCGCAGGCATCTGGGGATTAGGGGGGCTCCACTTCTGTTGGCCTCGGCCCAAGAGCCTGACCTCTAGCACTGCTCCGGCCCTCCAGGGACCCAGGCCATTGCACCATTGCAGGATGGACAGAGGAAGGGACCCTTGTGAAGTGGAACATGACCCCCCCCCCAAGAGATAGTAACTTATAGTTTTGCTAAGGGCAAGGACGCCAGGCTGGATAATAAGGGTTAAGCCTTGGTCAGTTTGGTGTGTATCATTTAATCAAGGCTTTATGCTCTATTTTCATATGTTTACAGCAGAAAGTAACCAATTTATTACTGAAAATCATGCCACAAAAGTATTTGAATTTTTCCACCTGAGGCACACCTGGGCTCCTGAGGGTCCCCCATCTCACAAACAAGGGACTCTCTTTCCCCCTCATCGATATTTCCCTTTATGGACCTTCCTATGAATAATATGAACTATGGACACATAATATATATTTCATGATTTCCTCGTGGCAAAGGCTTTTCCCTTTTTTATTGACCTTTTGTTCCCCTATACTCATGAGGAAATCCCACCAAGGGATTGCAGAGCTCCAGACATTCCAAAGACCCTAATCCACGGTTTCCTTTGCATGGAAAATAGACTGGCAGATGGCTTTGTTTTCGGAGGTTTGCCCAACAATGCTGTTTGCCCCCTGGCAGACCCCTGGCCATTTCCCTATCTGGAGATCAGTGGGCCTTAGGAAAGCCCTCACCTCCGCACTGATTAAATTTTACTGTATATTCATCAAAGAACAATCACTTCAGCCTTATCTTCATTGTTTTCCTGTTTGCTGGCCTGGAAAAATCTGGTCTTTTCTCATACATGCCACTCAAGGGACAATAGACTAGCCCTGTTTTGAGACTTTTCCTTTGTCTCGCAGGCCACATGGCATTTCCTTTTTTTCAAAACTCATTCATAGACTCCATTGTGTTCCCTCATCCCGCCTCCCTCTCTCCTGATTTGCTGTTGCCACCAGGAGGCAGAGGTCTCCCCATTGGATCCTACGGACCACTGGAGCTTCCTGATTGGTCCAGAGCTGCCAGGGGCGGGAGGGCCACTTCCCAGCTGTTCACCCACCGCCCAATCATGGCAGGGAACAACAGGGAAGCCGGGGCGGGGAGTTTGAACTCTGCAACTTTGAATTTGCTATAAATATGACTGTATTGGTGTACTCCCCTCATGCTTAGCTTTGGCGAATGATTGCAGCTTTGCATCTGTTCCAGCTGAATCGCATTAAACCTCGATGGCCTTTCTTCAACTGGTGAGACTTTTCATTGGGAAATCAGGGAAAAATATGGGATGCTTCTCTGTCTCGCCAGGGAAAAAAGAACTCTTTGATGAGTCTAATTGGTCTCTGCCTCCTGGCAAAGATCCCTAAATTTTAGCTCTACAACACTGGGCCTTGTGATCTCAGAGAGACGCTCTCAATGGAGGAGGCCCCAGAAGAAGCTGCTTTGGGACGTCCCCAAAGCAGCTCCAGCCACCTGACTGCCTTCTGGGACATGCAATGGATTGCTGCTCCCACTGGTCTGGATTGTGTTGTGGGTCCCTCCGGAAGCGTGCCAAAGCAGCTCCCCATGCAGGAAGTCCAGCTGAGCCTCTTGGCCATGGGCATGCCTCCATTCCCATGGCCCCTGCCACCCTCCTGCCCGAGACCACAGCTTTGCTGCAGAGCCCATCTTGGTTACATCGAAAATGGACTACTGCAATGCACTCTACGTGGGGCTGCCTTTGAAGACGGCCCAGAAACTGCAATTAGTGCAAAGGTTGGCTGCCACATGACTCAATGGGCTAATTATAGGAGCACACATTGCTTCTATTAAAGTAGATGGCAACAGTGGCTCCCAAAGTGACCCATTTAAGGTGGAATCCGGTGTCAAACAGGGATGATGCGTTCTTGCCCCAACTTTATCCTCCATCTTCATCGCTATGATACTTCACCTTGTTGATGGGAAGCTTCTCACCGGAGTGGAAATCATCTATCGGACAGAAGGCAAGCTGTTTAACCTCAGCAGACTGAAAGCCAAAACTAAGGTTACAACAACATTTGTTATAGAACTCCAGTATGCTGATGACAATGTTGTATGTGCGCATTCAGAAGAAGACCTACAAGCCACTCTAAACACCTTCGCAGACGCATACGAGCAGCTCGGCCTGTCACTGACATTGAGAAAACCAAAGTGCTCTTCCAGCAGTCACCAGCCATCCCCTCTCCAATGCCAGAGATACAACTTAATGGTGTAACGTTAGAAAATGTGGACCATTTCCGCTCCCTTGGCAGCCTCCTCTCCACCAAAGTCAACATCGACACCGAAATACAACACCGCCTGAGCTCTGCGAGTGCAGCATTTTTCCAAATGAAGCAGAGAGTGTTTGAGGACCGGGACATCCGTAGGGAGACCAAGGGGCTTGTTTATAAAGCCATTCCCTTCCCAACCCTGCTCTACGCCTGCGAGACATGGACTGTCTACAGATGTCAACACTGAGACTGAAATACAACACAGCCTGAGCTCTGCGAGTGCAGCATTTTTCCGAATGAAGCAGAGAGTGTTTGAGGACCGGGACATCCGTAGGGAGACCAAGAGGCTTGTTTATAAAGCTATTGTCCTCCCAACCCTGTTCTATTCCTGCGAGACGTGGACTGTCTACAGACATCACATGCAACTCATGGAACGATTCCATCAGCGCTGCCTCCGGAAAATCCTGCAAATCTCTTGGGAAGACAAGCGGACAAATGTCAGCGTGCTGGAAGAAGCAAAGAGAGTCTCTTCCCAGTCTTAACATATTCCTAGGGGCACCTGTCCCAGGTGGCAGGTCTCTGCATAGCCAGGCCACTCAAGGTGGGCTCTGGCTGAGGATGGGAGGAGAGGCTCCTGCCCCCCACGATCGTCCGCAGTCCCTCCCTCTGGGGTCTGGCTTTGATGGCAGCTGCACCTCCTGCCCGCTCTTCCAGCTCCTCCATGCCTGGCATTCTTTCCATGCGCGATAAGCATGCCTTAGTGCCAAGGAGAATCTCCCACAAGAGTTATACATGAACCTTGACTGCATGGCGGGCATCCAAAGGGGTGCATGTGATGAGGAGCTAGTGGCTTTCAGGTGCCGCACAGGGCTTTCTGGTGGCCGCTCTCAACCAGGACCAGGGTGGGCCCCACACAGTTCCCTTTCCCAGTGGGGTTTCCCTTGAGACGACTTAAAGGCTGAGGGGCAAGTGTGCTGGGAAATATGAGGCTGCCCCCCCCTGTCCTGGCTCTTTTGAGGTCTGAGGAGGGCTACCTGCCCTCCAGGTCCCACCTCAAGCTGCAGGAAAGGAAGGAGAGGCCAGCAAGACCCAGACTGTGGCCTCCTTTGGAACCCTGCCCCACATTTCTCTTGCCCGAGGAATGTCCTGTGGCCGTCCAGTCCATCAGCGCCTGGTCTTCCATGTGGGTCAGAGAGTGGAGCGCTTGCATTTCCAAGATCCAATCATAGACTTGCTGCTGGCTCAGCTGAAGACGGGGAGGGCTGTGCCGGGCTGGATTTCAGGGAGGCTTACATCCGAGTGAGAGCCAAGGAAGGGGACAAATATAAAACAAGCTATTTGGGAAACAGTCATAGCAACTGTATTCCATACTGTTCCACCAATTTCAAAGATGGACTTAACTTTGAGAGACAGGTTAGCTCTGCACCTGAGATCTACCCACCTCCCTTGGGGTTTGTTTATATATGTGTGTGCACATCTGTCAACACACAGAAGCTCTCCGAAGCTCTAGGTGCCCTTACCGCCTACTACAGGGAAAACCAGCTGATCCCTAATTCATCTAAAACACAGACATAGGCTGGGTGGTCATCTGTCCATGTTCAACATCTACACAAATGACCAGCCACTGCCAGAAGGGACAGAGAGTTTCATCTATGCTGATGATCGTGCCATTACCGCTCAAGCAGGGAGCTTTGAGATGGTAGAACAGCTCTCCGAAGCTCTAGGTGCCCTTACTGCCTATTACAGGGAGAACCAGCTGATCCCTAATCCATCTAAAACACAGACATGTGCTTTTCATCTCAAGAACAGACAAGCATCCCGAGCTCTGAGGATTACCTGGGAAGGAATCCCACTGGAGCATTGCAGCGCACCCAAATACCTGGGAGTCACTCTGGACCGTGCTCTTACCTACAAGAAGCACTGCCTGAACATCAAGCAAAAGTGGGTGCTAGAAACAATATCATACGAAAGCTGACTGGCACAACCTGGGGATCACAACCAGACACAGTGAAGACATCTGTCCCTTGCGCTATGCTACTCTGCTGCTGAGTACGCATGCCCAGTGTGGAACACATCTCACCACGCTAAAACAGTGGATGTGGCTCTTAATGAGACATGCCGCATTATCACAGGGTGTCTGGGCCCTACACCACTGGAGAAATTACACTGCTTAGCCGGTATTGCACCACCTGACATCCGCCGGGAAGTAGCAGCCAATAGTGAAAGGACCAAGGCAGAGACATCTCCAGCTCATCCCCTGTTTGGGTATCAGCCAGCACGCCAACGACTTAAATCTAGAAATAGTTTTCTAAGATCTACAGAGACACTCACTGGAACACCTCAGCAAGCAAGAGTCCAAAAGTGGCAGGCCCAAACCCAGAACTGATACCAAATGAGAGCCTCCCCCCTGGGCACACAGACGACTGGGCGACGTGGAAGACGCTGAACAGACTGCGCTCTGGCACCACGAGATGCAGAGCCAACCTTCAGAAATGGGGCCACAAAGTGGAATCCTCGACATGCGAGTGCGGAGAAGAGCCAACCACTGACCACCTGCTGCAATGCACCCTGAGCCCTGCCACATGATGCACAAGGGAGGACCTTCTTGCGGCAACACCAGAGGTGCTCCAAGTGGCCAGATACTGGTCAAAGGACATTTAGCCAGCTACCAAGCTTACAAGTTTTGTGTCTTGTTTGTTTGTTTTGTTCTGTTAGAAATGTAATACAATTGACTGGTTGCCCTGACACAACAAATAAATAACACACAGGAGGCAGATGTACCGTATTTGGACCCCAACCCCATCCAGGGCATGCTCTGACAACAACCACAAGCAGGGAAAAGACATTTGGGTGTTCGTGGGAGGACAGGAAGGCCTAACCCAACATGGACATGCGCAGCCGTCAGCTTCACATACACACTCTCTTATGGCAGATCAGCCCCCCATTGGCTCATCTCTGGGCTGGACATCCACCACTCACCCCTGGAGGCTTTGAAACAGAGGTTGGACAGCCATTGGTTGGAAGGGCTTGGATTGTGTCTTCCTACACTCACCGGATTGGAAGAGACCCCGAGGGCCATCGAGTCCCACCCCATTCCTACCCAGAGAGGAGGACACAATCACATGCAGAGGATGGGCGCACTGAAGTCGTTGCCATGGAAAGGCATGTTCTTCCTTGCTCTTTGAAACGCTTCAGCCCATGCTTTTACTAGAATGAATCCCTTCTCCCTTGACTACGTGGCTCTTCTTTCTTCTTGAAGTCACTTGGTTTTGGGTGACTTCCTCAGCCCTTTGATCAAGTGTGGAAGGTGTAAAAGTTTGCAAAGCAGGTGAGCCAGGAGTGGGTGTGTGTGTGTTGTATTATTATTATTNTCTCCATTTCTAAGCCGAAGAGCCAGCGTTGTCCATAGACACCTCCAAGGTCATGTGGCTGGCATGACTGCCAATATCTACATGAAACTATTTCAAGCTATTTCATACCTGCAGGAAACCACCAGCTGAAGACACCCAGGTTTCTCTCTTTCTCTCTCTCCTTCCCACCTCAATCCAAGGAAACTATTTGGGTTGTCGACCACAAACGGAACACGAGTCAACAAGGTGAAGCGGCATCTGAAAAAGCCAATGTGATTCTCAGCTGCATCGATAGGAATGAAGAGTCATTAGTCAAGGGAAGACATAGTCCCACTGTATTCTATGTCGGTCAGACACGGAAAACTGTGTCCGTTTTGGGCAGCAGCGTTCAGGAAAGATGTACAAGGGGGAAAGTATTCAGAGAAATGTCTGGAAACTACAAATCCCTGAGGGAGTTGGGGGTGTTTACCTTGGAGAAAAAAAGAGTGAAGAAGGGACACGAGAGTCATCTTTAAATATTGGAAAATATTTTTAAAAATATTGGAAAGGGTGTCCCATTGAGGTGAGGTCAAGCCTGGTTTCTGTTGCTCTGGACACAACCATGGATCCAAAGTGCAAGAAGATGTTCAAAGTGCAACTTATTTATTTATCGTGTCATAGAATCATAGAATCAAAGAGTTGGAAGAGACCTCGTGGGCCATCCAGTCCAACCCCATTCTGCCAAGAAGCAGGAATATTGCATTCAAATCACCCCTGACAGATGGCCATCCAGCCTCTGCTTAAAAGCTTCCAAAGAAGGAACCTCCCCCACACTCCGGGCAGAGAGTTCCACTGCTGAACGGCTCTCACAGTCAGGAAGTTCTTCCTCATGTTCAGCAACCAGACCATTGTATTGCATTCCTAACAGAACAAAACAAACAAACAGATTAAAAAACACCACAAATTTTGCAAACTTGGTAGTTGATTAGATGTCCTTTGACCAGTATCTGTCCCCTTGGAGTGCTTCTGGTGTTGCCACAAGAAGGTCCTCCATTGTGCATGTGGCAGGGCTCAGGTTGCATTGCAGCAGGTGGTCAGTGGTTTGCTCTTCTCCGCACTCGCATGTCATGGACTCCACTTTGTAGCCCCATTTCTTAAGATTGGCTCTGCATCTTGTGGTGCCGGAGCGCAGTCTGTTCAGCGCCTTCCAAGTCACCCAGCCTTCTGTGTGCCCAGGAGGGAGTCTCTCCTTTGGTATCAGCCATTCATTGAGGTTCTGGGTTTGAGCCTGCTACTTTTGGACTCTCGCTTGCTGAGGTGTTCCAGTGAGTGTCTCTGT
>NW_026845477.1:1507926-1555465 GCF_025583915.1 Anolis sagrei ordinatus | reverse complement strand
AAGGAAGGAAGGAAGGAAGGGGAAAGGGCAGGGCTAAGGGTCAGAGGAGGCGGGGCCTCAGCACAATGGGCAGGTGGAGGGGCCACCGATACAAGGATCCTCCCCGAAAGCCCCTCTGCTTCTTAGATTTATGTGGCTCAAGGCTTTCTTTTGGCATAAAGAGGTCATCTCCCCCCACTTTGAATCTCCTTGTGGAGAGAAAAAGTGGGTTGTAAATCATCATCATCATCAGGAGTTAGGATGAAAGCCAGAACCCAAGTGTGCTGATTAAAGTGGTGAGCTGAAAACAAGGTTAGCAGCTGTGCTATAAATCTCTGCTAACTGGGATAAGGACTCTGCAGTGTTTTGGATCAGAGCTAATGGCTTACCTTGAGGACAGCTACACCCTATGCACAGCTCAAGGAGGATGTGAGACTACTGATTCATGTGCCTACTTAGCAGAGGTGTTTTGTGTGTTTACTTTCCCCTGTGACATTGTTGTCCCATAGGATTCCCACAAAGACCCTTTTAATATCTTACCAGAGCTCCTTCTCTCTCATTTCCTACCACAGGCTCTCACACAAACGTACATACATATACACAAACACATATACAGCACAGGCTCCACAGCCTCTGCCCTCTTAGAGATGCCCCAATATGTACCCCCAAGTTCACATTAATCATCATCATCATCATCATCAGGAGTTAGGATGAAAGCCAGAGCCCAAGTGTTCTTATTAAAGTGGTGAGCTGAAAACAGGGTCAACAGCTGTGCTATAAATCTCTGCTAACGGTGATAAGGACTCTGCAATGTTTTGGATCAGAGATAATTGCTTACCTTGAGGACAGCTACATCCTATGCACAGCTCAAGGAGGATGTGAGAGGACTGATTCATGTGCCTACTTAGCAGGGGTGTTTGTGTGTTTACTTTCCCCTGTGACATTGTTGTCCCATAGGATTCCCACAAAGACCCTTTTAATATCTTAGCAGAGCACCTTCTCTCTCATTTCCTACCACAGGCTCACACACACGTGTGCACATACATATACACACAGAGACATACAGCACAGGCTCCACAGCCCCCTGCCCTCCTAGAGATGCCCCCCCCCCAGGCGACCCCTCCCTCGGTCCCTGGGCCCACCTGCAGTCGCCGCATGGCTTCGGAGTCCTGGTCGGCCTTGACCTTGCAGGCCACCAGCAGCTGAGCCGTGGAGGCCGCCACCTGCTTGGCCGAAGAGATGAGCTTCTCCTCGCTGGCGTGGCCCTGCACCGCTGCGTTGGCTGCCTCGCACAGGTTGTTCGTGGCCGCGGCCACCATCCGGGCCTTGATTGCGGAGGAGAAAGAGAGCGTGAGGAGGGGGAGAGGCCAAAAGGGGGGCTGGGGACCCCAACGCCTGGCTGCAATGATCTGCTATATATTTTGTGCGTTGGCATATCTTTGTTCCTGACAGTTCAGAGGGATAACCAGGGATATCAGTCTAACAACTGAGAAACCCAATTGCCTTGCCTGAATGCTAGTGGATATTTACCACTAAGGAGAAGATTCCCTCAAGCGAGTTTTTAACTCTTCTCAGGAATATCATACTTTTCAAAAGGGTTATGATTTTGCAAATGGCCGTGAATGCCAATTAATCTCCCAAATGTCCCGCTTCCAAAAGGCTTTGGAGATTCCGGTTTTCCAAAAGGTTATGATCTCAAAGGCCATGCCTTTCCAAAAGGATGGGTAAAAAGCAAAATTATATAAATACTTGTTCAAATATGGAACACTCACCGCTGAAATGAGGCCTTGGGACCACTGACCGTCGTCCAGAGCGTTGGCCGGAATGGCACCCACCTGGGAAGAAATGGAAGGAGGAAATGGAGGAATGGCAGGGGCAGGTGAGTCCCAGGTACTTCCAGGAGGAGGAGGAGAAAGCCCCGCCCCCAACACAGGGGAACCCACCCCCTCCCCAATACACACACACACACACACAGACTGACCTTCCCTTGGGCCACCAGCTCCCTCTGGGCCGCCGATGCCGCCTTGACCAAGGCGCTGGTTGCCGCCGCGATGGACTTGGCCGCCTCCAGGATCTGCTCCTCAAAGTTCAGGCTCTCGTCCGCTTGCTGTTGTCGGGGGTCAAAAATCCAAAATATGACAACAGAATATACCGTGCTCACTGACCCAGAGGGAGATCTACTTTTATACTGCCAGAACACATATGTGTGTATGTGTGTAACCGGACAGTATAAAAGTAGAGCTCCCTCTGAGCAAGTAATTCATTCTAATTTTAAAATACATGGCACACTCAAGCCAAGTAGAGCACTTCTGGATTTGCTTGTAATATACAGAAAGCGTTCCCAATGGCGTACACAAGAAAACAAGCTAGGAAAGTGGTTGGTCTTGATTACTAAAATATCAAACAGGAGTTGGGACCAAACTTTTGCCTCCGTTGTGTAAAAAAGGTATTTATATCCCTAACGGATCTCCTTTTAGGTCCCACCCCGGAGTCTAAGATCTTCCGGGGAGGCCCTGCTCTCGACTCCGCCTCTATCACAAGTGAGGCTGGCGGGGACGAGGAGCAGGGCCTTCTCAGTGGTGGCCCCTCACCTGTGGAATTCACTCCCCGGGGAAATTAGATCTGCAACATTGCTCCTTTCCTTCAGGAAAAAACTGAAAACATGGATTTGGGACCAGGCATTTGGACAACCAGGCAGATGAAGAAAGAACTTTGATGATGATTAGGAAATGATTAATGGATTAGAATGATGGAATTCTGAAAGACGGAACGTGTTGTATCTCAGGCTAAGATTCACCTTGCTATCTCTGACAAACCAGCCAAAATTGTGAGGTAGAAAGTTTATTGTGAGGTTTTCAAACAAAGCAGTTCATCAGCAGTGAAAAGATCAGTTGTACAAGGTAAAAATCCAATACAATCCCTTTGAGTCAAAGCAGGAGACTTGAAGCATAGAAGCAGGGTAAAAGTCCAGGCTTTCCCCAAACCCCAGAGCCGAAGGCCAGCAAGCCATTTAGCAATGTTGGAACTGACACAGAACCAGCTCCAAGGCAGTTTACTTATAGGTAAAACATCAAAACATTGAACATCAAACAGGCAGCTAACAAGCAGTTTTCCCACCAACGGATGAGCTCAACACTTGGCCGCAATTCGTAAACTCCGTCTCAACACCTGCTGGGCAGCCTGACCTTGAACCCCACCAACTGCCTTATCAGCTACATTCCGGTCCCGTGAGAAAAGCGGCTTGTCTCTAGCTAGCTATAGATTTTGACTGAGAAAACTGAAAGCCCACACCTGCATCTGTACTCTCATTTCCATCATGCTCATCTGCACTCTCAGTCCCATCATGCTGTTGCTGCTGAACCACAACAGAACGCTGTGCACGAGATTAGTTTTATATGATTTTTATATGATGTGTTATGTACTAGTTATGATTTGTTTTGATTGCGTTAACTGTTTTTAACTTTGGTTTGTATATTTTGTGTAAAGTGTATAGGCATCGAATTGTGCCTTTTTTGTAAGCCGCCCTGAGTCCTCCCTCGGGGGCTGAGAAGGGCGGGGTAAAAGTACTTATAATAATTATGTAATTTCTAATCCCATTGCCCTGTGATCAAATTAAGCTCGCAACAGCTGACCCATGGAACCCTCAGCACCTGCAAAGAAACTCTCCACTTTGGGGACGGAAATAACGATATAAATGAAGTTGGGCCATTTATATAAATAAATTTATTTAATTGTGTTTTATTTTCCTGTTATGGTTTGCTATGTTTTATTTTAATCTTGTTTTTTTCTTCTTCTTTTAATGGATTGTTTTGTTTTGACTTTTGTGGACATTTTGTCCCATGTGTAAGCCACCCTAAGTCCCTTTGGGGAGATGGAGGCTGGGTATAAAAATAAAGTTATTATTAGGTTCTTGTGGGTTTTTCGGGCTATAGAGCCATGTTCTAGAGCAGGGGTCGGGAACCTTTGGCCCTCCAGCTGTGGTGGACTTCAACTCCCACAATTCCTTGAGGCTCGGCATTCACCCCAAAGGCTTACCTTGGCCCAACGAGGTTTGTTTGCTCTTTTTCATGGAGGACGGGCAGCAAAGGGGGAGAGACGAGCGTAACATAGCTGTGCAGATGGCGAGGAAGGATGCGGAGCCCACAGACTGGCCTCGGAGGGAGAGAGCGGGCGGAAACCCCTGCGGGCAACGCGCTTCCTCACCGCTTCGGCCCTTAGCACCCGCCCCGCATGGACCCCCTCCCTAGCAACGACGCCGGCTGAGTGACGTCGTGCAGAGCTTGTCGGGGAAAAGGGAAGGCGAAGGCTGGAGGGAAAGGGCTCTGCGCTGTTTAAGCGGCGAGGAGGCGCGTTGCCCGCAGGGGTTTCCGCCCGCTCTCTCCCTCCGAGGCCAGTCTGTAGGCTCCGCATCCTTCCTCGCCATCTGCACAGCTACGTTACGCTCGTCTCTCCCCCTTTGCTGCCCGTCCTCCATGAAAAAGAGCCAAACAAACCTCGTTGGGCCAAGGTAAGCCTTTGGGGCGAATGCCGAGCCTCAAGGAATTGTGGGAGTTGAAGTCCACCACAGCTGGAGGGCCAAAGGTTCCCGACCTCTGTTCTAGAGGCATTTCTCCTGACGTTTCGCCTGCATCTATGGCAAGCATCCTCAGAGGTAGTGAGGTGTTTTTTCGGGCTATAGAGCCATGTTCTAGAGGCTTTTCTCCTGACGTTTCGCCTGCATCTATGGCAAGCATCCTCAGAGGTAGTGAGGTGTTTTTTCGGGCTATAGAGCCATGTTCTAGAGGCATTTCTCCTGACGTTTCGCCTGCATCTATGGCAAGCATCCTCAGAGGTAGTGAGGTGTTTTCGGGCTATATGGCCATGTTCTAGAGGCATTCTCTCCTGACGTTTCGCCTGCATCTATGGCAAGCATCCTCAGAGGTAGGGAGGTTGTTGTAGGTTTTTTCGGGCTATATGGCCATGTTCTAGAGGCATTCTCTCCTGACGTTTCTCCTGCATCTATGGCAAGCATCCTCAGAGGTAGTGAGGTTTTTTCAGGCTATATGGCCATGGTCTAGAGGCATTCTCTCCTGACATTTCGCCTGCATCTATGGCAAGCATCCTCAGAGGTAGTGAGGTGTGTTGGAACTAGGAAAAAGGGTTTTTCTCCTGACGTTTCGCCTGCATCTATGGCAAGCATCCTCAGAGGTAGTGAGGTGTTTTTTCGGGCTATAGAGCCATGTTCTAGAGGCTTTTCTCCTGACGTTTCGCCTGCATCTATGGCAAGCATCCTCAGAGGTAGTGAGGTGTTTTTTCGGGCTATAGAGCCATGTTCTAGAGGCTTTTCTCCTGACGTTTCGCCTGCATCTATGGCAAGCATCCTCAGAGGTAGTGAGGTGTTTTTTCGGGCTATAGAGCCATGTTCTAGAGGCTTTTCTCCTGACGTTTCGCCTGCATCTATGGCAAGCATCCTCAGAGGTAGTGAGGTGTTTTTTCGGGCTATAGAGCCATGTTCTAGAGGCTTTCTCCTGACGTTTCGCCTGCATCTATGGAAGCATCTCAGGGTTGTTGTAGGTTTTTTCGGGCCATATGGCCATGTTCTAGAAGGCATTTCTCTCCTGACGTTTCGCCTGCATCTATGGCAAGCACCGTCAGAGGTAGTGAGGTCTGTTGGAAAGAAGAAAAATTGGGTATTGTTGAAAACTTTCATGGCCAGAATCACTGGGTTGTTGTATGTTTTTTCGGGCTATAGAGCCATGTTCTAGAGGCTTTTCTCCTGACGTTTCGCCTGCATCTATGGCAAGCATCCTCAGAGGTAGTGAGGTGTTTTTTCGGGCTATAGAGCCATGTTCTAGAGGCTTTTCTCCTGACGTTTCGCCTGCATCTATGGCAAGCATCCTCAGAGGTAGTGAGGTGTTTTTTCGGGCTATAGAGCCATGTTCTAGAGGCTTTTCTCCTGACGTTTCGCCTGCATCTATGGCAAGCATCCTCTAGGTTCTTGTGGGTTTTTTCAGGCAATAGAGCCATGTTCTAGAGGCATTTCTCCTGACGTTTCGCCTGCATCTATGGCAAGCATCCTCAGAGGTAGTGAGGTCTGTTGGAATTAGGACAATGGGTTTATATGTCTGTGGAATGGCTGGGATGGCTGGAATCACTAGGTTCTTGTGGGTTTTTTTGGGCTATAGAGCCATGTTCTAGAGGCATTTCTCCTGACGTTTCGCCTGCATCTATGGCAAGCATCCTCAGAGGTAGTGAGGTCTGTTGGAATTAGGACAATGGGTTTATATATCTGTGGAATGGCTGTGGAATGGCTCCAACCATCACCCAGAGGTAGTGAGGTGTTTTTTCGGGCTATAGAGCCATGTTCTAGAGGCTTTTCTCCTGACGTTTCGCCTGCATCTATGGCAAGCATCCTCAGAGGTAGTGAGGTGTTTTTTCGGGCTATAGAGCCATGTTCTAGAGGCTTTTCTCCTGACGTTTCGCCTGCATCTATGGCAAGCATCCTCAGAGGTAGTGAGGTGTTTTTTCGGGCTATAGAGCCATGTTCTAGAGGCTTTTCTCCTGACGTTTCGCCTGCATCTATGGCAAGCATCCTCAGAGGTAGTGAGGTGTTTTTTCGGGCTATAGAGCCATGTTCTAGAGGCTTTTCTCCTGACGTTTCGCCTGCATCTATGGCAAGCATCCTCAGAGGTAGTGAGGTGTTTTTTCGGGCTATAGAGCCATGTTCTAGAGGCATTTCTCCTGACGTTTCGCCTGCATCTATGGCAAGCATCCTCAGAGGTAGAGGTCTGTTGATGCAGGGAAACGTCAGGAGAAATGCCTCTAGAACATGGCTCTATAGCCCGAAAAAACCCACAAGAACCTAGTGATTCCAGCCATGAAAGCCTTTGACAATACAAAGTTATTATTGTTGTTGTTGTTGTTGTTAGGGAAATTTTTTTAAAGTTTTAAAAAGGAAAATAGAATACTTAGTGTCGAAAAGCCCTGGGCCTACTTGGGCCCTCCCTCTCTCCCTCCCTCCAGGTGTTTTGGACTCCAACTCCCACCATTCCTAACAGCCTTGAGCCCCTTCCTTTCCCCTCTCAGCTGCTTAGGTGGAAAAGGAAAGAGAAAAGGAAGGGGAATGAGGCTGTGAGGAATTCTGGGAGTTGGAGTGCAAACCATCTGGAGGGATGGCCAAAGTTTGCCCAGGCCTGGTTTAGAGCCACAAGGAGAGGCAGGTAATTAATAAATAGTAAAGGTCAAGGTTTTCCCCTGACATGAAGTCTGTGTGTGTCTGATCCATTTCTAAGCCGAAGAGCCGGCGTTGTCTGTAGACACCTCCAAGGTCATGTGGCCAC
Organism: Anolis sagrei ordinatus; assembly: GCF_025583915.1. Lineage (NCBI taxonomy): Eukaryota > Metazoa > Chordata > Lepidosauria > Squamata > Anolidae > Anolis > Anolis sagrei. The sequence goes on along the minus strand of NW_026845477.1, from coordinate 1,548,167 downwards.
TGGCATGACCGCATGGAGCACCGTTACCTTCCCAGCAGAGCGGGACCTATTGATCTACTCACATTTGCATGTTTTCGAACTGCTAGGTTGGCAGAAGCTGGGGCTGACAGCGGGAGCTCACACTGCTCCCTGGATTTAAATCTGTGACCTTTCGGTTAGCAAGTTTAGCAACTCAGCGGTTTAACCCACTGTGCTACTTGGGGCTCCAATTAATAAATACACACACTCACACATATATTATAATTTCAAGAGTGACTTGTATTTTAAATTATATTTTCATAATCCTATATTGCAGGTTTTTAATTGCCTTGCTTTTCAATGCCGTGAGCCGCTTTGTGTCTCGATCAAGATAAAAATGGGATACCAATATACTACTCCTAGTAGTAGTAATAATTTCAGCTTGCAATTGTTTTTCATTTTTATTGTGAATATTATATATTTGTATATTTTAAATTGTTATGTTGATGCTTTTATGTTAGGCTGCTTTGAGTCCCATGCCTGACATATAACAATGACAACTGCAATTGCTCAAACCTATGGAGCAGGATGGACTTTTTTGCCCTGCCGCTGGCTGTGTGAGCACTGAGCATGCATGGGGTGCCTCTCCGTTCTCCTGGCACTGGGGGCTATGGAGGCCCATTGGCCATGTGGTCCCCACCAGGGAATGACTGGGTGTGTGTGTGTCTCCATGACCCACCTTGGGCTTGGCCCTGGGCTTCAGCTGCTCCAACTTCTTGGCCGCAGCCTCAATGGCTGCTGCTGCTCCCAGCAGTTCATTCTCTGCAATGACCGTGGGGTCTTCGGGGTCCACCCACTCCGTTCCTGGAGGAGGAGGAAGAAGAGGAGAGAGTGTGACCCCCCAGAAACACACACACACCATCCCACCAAAGCCGCTTGCAATGGTTGAGCAGGAGGTTAGGCTCCGCACACAGCCTACCAGGCCATTCCCATCCCTATGAGCCTTTTGTCAGGTAGAAAAATGCTGTATTAGGTAGGAATGCATTGCATGGAGCTCCAGTGTGGGTGAAAAATACAATTCTAATGTGCATGTGTTCACAGAAGAGTCCACTGAAGGGTTAAGAAAGCACAGATGTGGTCCTTCCACACAGCTAGAATATCAAGGCAGACAATCCACAATATCTGCTTTGAACTGGATTATCTCAATCCACACTGCCATATAATCCAGTTTAATCCAGGGTCAGGATTAGAAAATTTAGGGTAAGTCAGCCAGTCCAAGTCAGGGAAGGAGAAGGCTCAGGGGAAAAAGGCAGTCCGATGAAGTACAATTAAGAACTAGTCAGAGGAAGGTTCTCAAGCTGCTGCTAAAGGCGCGGAGAAAGAGAACTGGAGGCTGTAGCCCCTCCCACTGTCTATATGTACTCCCGGGGGAGAGTGGGCGGGGCTACCACCAAAAATGTTTAATAATTTTGCTAGAAGGTTCCGAAGCTACTCTGCGCAGGCGCAGGAATAACCCATATGTGCGATTCACAGTTGACCACGATGGGAAAAATACAATTCTAATGTGCATGTGTTCACAGAAGAGTGTACTGAAGGGTTAAGAAAGCACAGATGTGGTCCTAAGGCCCTTCTGCACAGCCAGAATATCAAGGCAGACAATCCACAATATCTGCTTTGAACTGGATTATCTCAGTCCACACTGCCATATAATCCAGTTTAATCCAGGGTCAGGATTAGAAAGTTTAGGATAAGTCAGCCAGTCCAAGTCAGGGAAGGAGAAGGCTCGGGGGAAAAGGCAGTCCGATGAAGTACAATTAAGGACTAGTCAGAGGAAGGTTCTCAAGCTGCTGCTAAAGGCGCGGAGAAAGAGAACTGGAGGCTGTAGCCCCTCCCACTGGCTATATGTACTCTTGGGGGAGAGTGGGCGGGGCTACCACCAAAAATGTTTAATAATTTTGCTAGAAGGTTCTGAAGCCACTCTGCGCAGGCGCAGGAATAACCCATATGCGCGATTCACAGTTGACCACGATGGGAAAAATACAATTCTAATGTGCATGTGTTCACAGCAGAGTCCACTGAAGGGTTAAGAAAGCACAGATGTGGTCCTAAGGCCAGAATATCAAGACAGAGAATCCACAATATCTGCCTTGAATTGGATTATCTGAGTCCACACTGCCATATAATCCAGTTTAATGCGTATTTTATTCAGCTGTGTGGAAGGGGCCCTAGAGAGACAGCCCAGTGATTTCCTCCCTGGAGGGAGACATGGGAGTGGCTTGCATGTAAGCTTCCTCTTTGCCATGCTCTTGCTCTCTGCCTTCTGAGATAGCTGGCCAAGATCTCTCTGCATCTGTAATCCACCACCATCTCTGTTGTGTGAGTGTCTTGCTATGGTTGTGAGTATCTCTGTATACTAATAGCAGATGTGTACATAGTTGTATATAGTAACGATTGAAGAATAAAGCTCCAAAGGAGTTTGGAGGAAAGCCAGAGCTCAGCTATGCTTATTCAAGTGGTGAGATACTAAACAAGGTCAGAGGCTGTGCTATAAAATCTCTGTTCACTGTGACCAAGACTCTGCAGTGTTTTGGATCGGAACTAACAGCTTGCCTTTGAGGTAGCCTGTCCTATTACGCAGCCGGAGAGGCATGTGAGAGAGGGAATTCACATGCCTACCCAGCAGGGGTGTTGTGTGTGTCTTTACTCTCCATGCAATCATCCTGTGACACTTTTGATTTTCCTCCAAAGCCCTGGTTTGAGGGAGAAAGAGGGCTACCCCCCCCCCCCAAACAGCCCCCAGCTGAAACCCACCTTTCATAGCTTCAGCCGCCTGGATGAGTTCTGTGACGGATCCGGCCACCCGCTTGGAGTAGGCGGCCAACTGCTGCTTCAGATCGTGGCTTGGCTTCTGTAGGACCTGCCATTTGGGGAAAGGTGGAGGGGAGGAGGAGGGGTTGAGGTCCACTTGGGCAATGAATGCAACCCAAGGGTGTTTTGGGCCAACTTTGGCCCTCCCTCCAGGGGTTTTGCACTCCAAGTCCCACAATTCCTAACAGCCTCAGGCCCCTTCGTTTTCCCCCTCAGCCGCTTAAGGTTATGATCTCAAAAAGGTTTCTAAAAGGTTATGATCTCAAAAAGGTCATGCTAAACCACAAAAAATCTTTTAAAAAAACCTTTAAAAAACTAAAAATAACCCTTTAAAAACCTTTTAAAAACCATAAAAAACTAAAAAAAAGGTTTTGGCACTTCTCTAAAAGGCTATAAAAGCAATTTTCTAAAAGGTTATGATCTCAAAAAGGTCATGCTAAACTCAATTTTTTTTAAAAAAACCTTAAAAAACTAAAAAAAACCCTTTAAAAAACCCTAAAAAACTTTTAGAGAAGTGCCAAAACTTTTTTTATTTTTTTTTAGTTTTTTAGGGTATTTAAAAGGTTTTTAAAGAGTTTTTAAAAGGTTTTATCAAGGTATTTTTGAATAATTTTTTTTGTTTAGCATGACCTTTTTGAGATCATAACCTTGGTGCCAAAAAAAGTTTTTGGCACCTTTCTAAAAGGCTTTAAACTCAAAAAACCCTAAAAAACTAAAAAAAAAACCCTAAAAAACCTTTAAAACCTGTAAAAAAAACCTAAAAAAAAGTTTTCGGCACTTCTCTAAAAGGCTATAAAAGCCATTTTCTAAAAGGTTATGATCTCAAAAAGGTCAGGCTAAACTAAAATAAAAATATAAAAAAAACCCTAAAAAACTAAAAGAAATCCTTAAAAACCTTTTAAAAACCCTAAAAAACAAAACAAAAAAACTAAAAAAAGTTTTTGACACTTCTCTAAAAGGCTATAAAAGCCATTTTTTAAAAGGTTATGATCTCAAAAAGGCCATGCTAAACTAAAAAAACTAAAAATAACTTTAAAAACTAAGAAAATAAAAAAATAGAAACTAAAAAAAACCTTTTAAAAACCTTTTAAAAACTCTAAAAAAACTAAAAAAAAGTTTTTGCTGCTTCTCTAAAAGGCTATAAATGCCATTTTTTAAAAGGTTATGATCTCAAAAAGGTCATGGTAAACTAAAAAAAACCTAAAACATCCCTAAAATACCTTTTAAAAAACCTTTTAAGACTAAAAAACTTTTTAAAAAGTCTTTGGCACTTCTCTAAAAGGCTATAAAAGCCATTTTCTAAAAGGTTATGATCTCAAAAAGGTCATGCTAAGCTAAAAAAATTAAAAATAAAAATAAAACTAAAAAAAGTTTTGAAAATTGAGTTCCGCATTAGATTTGATGGTGCATTAGACTTGAGTAAACACAGGTATCCCACCAGAAGTGGGACTTCTGAACCCAAGGCCAGCCCCTTAGAAGTTCTGCCTCGCCTAGGGAACACGGCACCTGCACGCCATGGCACCCTATATCACAACACACAGGCCAGAGGGGAGCATCGAGGAGTTCAGGGTTCAGATCCGTGTTGAGGAGTCATATCGGACTCAGCCACAGCAATGGCCCCATCATGTGCTAGTCCCCCTGTTCCCTACGTCCCTTTCACCCCACACCGTGCTCACACACATGGCAGGCTACGGCACACCACGCCATGCCAGGTGGCACACGCTCTCATGCATGGCACACGCCGTACTCACCGGCTGCCCAGAAGAGGAGAGAAAGAAGGAAGAGGTAAGGCGAGAGGAAGGAAGGAAAGAAGGGAAGCCCCCACCGAGACCGAGCCCCACACCTCCCCACCGGATGGGAAGGATGGCTCTTACCACCAGCACGTGCTCCAAGAGCTCCAGGTATCCGCTGGCGCACTCCTGGCCAAAGCGCAGGGCCCGGTGGCGCACCTCCCCGCTCACGTCCGGATGGTAGGCTGCCTCCTGCGGAGCAAGACCTCACTGAGGAGCAGCCCCACAAACGTGAGTGTGCTCACCCCCCCCCCCCAAAAAAACACACTGAAAGCGAAGACACACTCGACCAAAGTGGCAGAATATATATTGTATTGTCAAAGGCTTTCATGGCCGGAATCACTGGGTTGCTGTAGGTTTTTTCGGGCTATAGGGCCATGTTCTAGAGGCATTTTTTCCTGACATTTCGCCTGCATCTATGGCAAGCATCCTCAGAGGTAGTGAGGTCTGTTGGAAGTAGGAAAATGGGGTTTATATATCTGTGGAATAATGTCCAGGGTGGGACAAAGAACTCTTGTCTGCTGGAGCTTGGCAGTGCCTGGGGGAATCTTTTGTTGAGAGGTGATTAGATGGCCCTGATTGTTTCCTCTCTGTTTCCTCTCTGTTGAACAAAAGATTCCCCCAGGCACTGCCAAACCATCAAATGCTAATTAAGGTGGTATACAAACCCATTTTCCTATTTCCAACAGACCTCACTACCTCTGAGGATACTTGCCATAGATGCAGGCGAAGCGTCAGGAGAAAATGCCTCTAGAACATGGCCATATAGCCCGAAAAAACCTACAACAACCCAGAATATATATTGTCTTCACTTCCCAACATAATCAATATACATTACAATCTATTAACTATGGAGAGCATTACAATTGCTGAAGACAGACATGATTTCATTACAAAATCAGAGTCATAGTTATGCGGTTATGCATCTGGGTGAGAATCCCTGCATAATTTTCCTTTAAAAGGGGCAAAATCTACCTTGAGAAGGGAAAGAGAATGTCAAAATAGGGTGTAAAAGATGTGCAGCATGTTCAGAATGGTAGTTTTCATGCTAGTGGGTATCTGATTCAACCGTTATACCTCATCAGAGGATTTACCCATCTGCTATTATTATTATTATTATTATTATTATTATTATTATTACTACTACTACTACTACTACTACTACTACCACTACTACTAGCTGTACCCGCCACACATTGCTGTGGCCAACCAGAAAAAATCTAAATATTATATAGTCCCTTTTGTGACCTAATCAAATATTAATTAATAAAGAAATTTATTATCTTTATTCAAATAATTATATATATATTTAATAAATACAAACTTTTTATTATTATTAATTATTATTATTATTATTATTTTAATTTATTATTATTATTTATATATTAAAATTAATATAATTTAATTTTAGTTATTTTTATGTATATAATTCAGATTGTTAAAATGGATGTAATAAATAACATTTTTATTTAAATAAATTACTAAATATTTCATTATTACTCTAAAATATGTATTAGCCTGAGAAATTTGGGGCATTTCATGATAAAGTTGAAAATACAGCCAGCTATTTACATTTAATTTTTATACATTTATTAACTAATATAATATTTAATTAAAATGTATATTTTTATTTTAATATTTATTAGAGAACAGCTGCTACATTATTATTTTATTAATTACTTAAAATATATATTATTTGTAAATATAAATAATATATATATCATTTTATTATTAATTATTTAAAATAAATATATTATTTTTAAATATATATCACATTTGATTTTATTATTTATTTATTTATTTATTTTATTTATTTAAATAAATATTTATTATTAAATTATTTATTATTTATTATTAAATTATTAAATTATTTATTATTAAATTATTTAAATTATTAAATTATAAATTATTTATTATTAAATTAAATAAATTTATTATTATTATTATTATTATTATTATTATTATTATTATTATTATTTAAAAAATTTAAAAATAATTTATTATTATTATTATTATTAAAAATTATAATTAATTAATTAATTATTATTAAATATAATAATAAATTATAATTAATTATAATTAATTTATTATTATTATTATATATAATAATAAATATTAAATATAATAATAATAATATCATGGTGGGAATTGTTGCGCAAGAAGATTGAGAATACCTCCTTGCGCAACTATCTTTTAAAACAATGTGCCAGCATAATGGAAATTTCGACCCATGTTAAGTCTCAATACAGGCTAGGTCTCCCTTATCCAAAATGTTTGGGATCAGAAGTGGGTTTTTTAAGTTAATATTTTGGATATAATTTAATTGTAAGTTTGGGATATTTGCATATGAATCATGAGATATCTTGCAGATCAAGCCCAGGTCTGAAAACGACATTTATTAAAATAGCAGAACTGATTATTGTTGGAAATCATTTTGTCAATCATTTGTATTTTTTTGGTTAGGTCTTGTTTTGCCAGCTGTAAGTTTTATGTTCTATTCATTTCCAGTGCCGAGTAGTGGTGCCAATGATGGGGGGTGTATCTGACCTTTGTGATGCACTCTCACAACTCTCTGGGATTCCTGCAGAAAATGTAAGCTTAAATAATTATGACTGACAAAATGATATGCAAAAATATTATTTGATTAAATGATTCTAGAGGTAAAAGCATGAATTTTAAGTAATGGTTTAGGAAAGTGACACCACACATAAAAATTGCTCAATCTTTTCAGAAATACTGTTAATTAAAGCTATTTCTAGCAAGTTACAAATTAAAATGACACAAAACAGCATAACAATAACAACAAACATCAAGCAACAGTAACCCAAATTTTGGAGAGGGGGGGGGGAAGGGGCCAACATACAAATTGATTAAAAAGTAGATCAATAAGATCTATTATTAAATAAATATTATTAAATATTTATATTTAAATAAATATTATTAAATAAATATTTATTAAATAAATAATAAATAATAAACATATAAAATAAATAAATAAATAATATTTATTAAATAAATAAGTATTTATTGAAATATTTAAATATTTATTAAATAAATATTATTAAACAAATATTAAATAGATCAATAAGGTGGATAGGAACATAAATGGCAAGGGAGATATCAGAGCAATTAAACAGGAACAGTTCAATTCAGCTTATTATAATTCCCTTCACCTCATCAAATTTAATTATTTATTTAAATACATATTTCAATATCAATTCAGAATGTTCTCTTTCATTAATTATATATTTATCTTTGAGGTCTTATCACCTTTCATTTATTCTCAATAAATATTTCTATAATTTATTAATATATAAATATTTAATTAATGATATATTTTTTTACATTTTTAAATTATAAATTTAATTACTAATATAACAATTAATCCTTTTAAATTATTAAACTTATTAATTAAAATTTTTGATTAAATGACTTAATATTTGGAGAAGACTCATTCATTTTTAACCAACTTTATGTATCTCATGTATTTTTGTCAGTGGTCTTACAATTTTTTTATTTATTTTGATTCAATGATTAATCAGACTGCAGTCAATATATTAAATAAATTATCGAATATTAATTATATATATTTAATTTAATTATATTTGCAGACATCATTAATGTGTGGGTAACTATCTTTATCAATAATAAGGTTTATAATAAAATTGTAATGCAATGTAATATAACTTCTTTTGAAGTATAATTTATATTTTCTTATTTTTACAGTACAGTATAGAACAGAATGGTTCAAATAGTGTATTATGTACTAGTTTTAAGCAACCGGATTTATTACTTTTGAAAAACAGGAAAGTGAAGAAGAAAATCTAAAGCAACTGATATTTTTATTAGAACCACAAAAGTGCACAAACTTTCCAATGCTGCAGTATTCTGAAGCATTGGAAATTCTGGAAAAGTGGCTAAATGTTTCAATTCTTTGATGTCTGTGATTAAACTCACTCAGATTGTACACAATCCCTATATTAAGACTGAGTTTAAAAACAAACTTCCATTCTTATCTTCAAAGAAATAGCTATGTTAATCAGTTTTAGTATCAAAATAAAAGTGAGGAAGATAATAAAGGGGGCTGAATCTAGCATTGACTAAATGATTTATTTTGGTATTACCTTTTTGGATTAATTCAACTTTTCCAGATGTACTGATAGAACACAGTATACAGGAATTAACAATAGTTATATAGTTTGAGAAGGTAGAATCAGAGCATTATGAGGTGACAAAGTGAAAATCTGGATTTTGGCTTATTAAAGGATTGTCTAATGGATAAAGATTGATAGTCATTATGTGTCTGAGAGACAAGGAAAATCAAAACAAATGTTCATTCTATCATTTTAAGTAAATTCAAAGCATTTATTGATTTCTTATGTTATAATACTGAACTCATTATAAAGATATCAACTAATTTTTGAAACAGGCCTTATACAATGCAAATCAAAGCTGAAGTAATTAACATCTTTCTTCATTATCTATTTGATTCCTAAATTGACTCTAAAATAGGTTATCTGAAGGCCAGGAATGCACAGAGATGGGAGATTATGAGTTTAGAACAGAGTGGGGCATATCTATGTTCTTGATCCATTGTGTTATTCAATTCTTTTCGCTCCCTCTTTCCTTTCTTCTTTCCTTTTTCCTTCTCTCCTTCCTTCCTTCTCACTTTCCTTCTTCTTTCCCTCCTTCTCTCCTTTCTTCCTCCTCTACCTCTTTCCTTCCTTCTCTATTTGCTTCCATGCTTCCTTCTCTTTCCTTCTTCTTTCCTCCCTCTTTCTCTCCTTTCTTCCTTCTCTACTCTTTCCTTCCTTCTCTCTTTGCTTCCATGCTTCCTTCTCCTTTCTTCTTTCTTTTCTCTCTTTCTTTTCCCTTCTCTCCTCTTCCTTCCTTTCTCTTTTGCTTCCATCTTCCTTCTCTTTCCTTTCTTTCCTCCTCCCTCTTTCTCTCCTTCTTTCCTTCTCTTCTTCCTTCCTTCTCTCTTTCCTTCCTTCCCCTTTCTTCTTCCTTCCTCCCCTTTCTTCCTTTTTCCTTCTCTACCTTCCCCTTCTCTTTCTCCTCTCCTTCCCCTTTCTTTCTTTCCCTCCCTCTTTCTCCCTTTCTTCCTTCTCTACCTCTTTCCTTCCTTCTCTCTTTGCTTCCATGCTTCCTTCTCCCTTTCCTTTCTTTCCCTCCCTCTTTCTCTCCTTTCTTCCTTCTCTACCTCTTTCTTTCCTTTTCTCTTTGTTCTCTTCCTTCTCCCTTTCCTTCTTTCTTTCACTCCCTTTTCTTTGTTTGTTTATTTATTTACTAGCTGTACCCGCCACATATTGCTGCGGCCAACCTTCCCTCCCTCTTTCTCTTTTTTCTTTCTTTCTTTCTTTCTTTCTTTCTTTCTTTCTTTCTTTCTTTCTTTTCTCCCCTTCCCTCCCTCTTTCTTCCCTTTTTTCTGTATTGTCATTTAGCTTTTCATCATTTAGCTTTTGGGGGCTTTTAAGTCCCTTCTGCTGTGTTTTTCAGTGTTTTTATGAGTGAAGGACATACATTGGGTTGTTAGGTGTATTGTGTCCAAATTTGGTGTCAATTCCCCCAGTGGTTTTTGAGTTCTGTTAATCCCACAAATGAACAATACATTTTTATTTATATCGATTTTACTGACACAAGAGCACAGTATGTCACAGCAAATGAGATCTACATGCTGGATTCTGTATCACAAAATCACAAATTATTATTATTATTGAATATACAAAGAATTAATCTTCCGCTGGTCTGCATGCATTGCCAAACCGTAACATCTTCTACCCCTCATCCCAGGCAAGGAAGCCTTTGGGTCAAAAGTGTGCCCACTTTGTTGCATTGCCTCTCTCTTGCTTGGCCCCCCTTCCTCTCCCTTTGCCCCCTTCCACCCACCTTGCAAGAACGCAGCATGTCGGCGATGGCGCGGCGGCTGAGGTTGGCGGTGGCGATCACGTCCTCCTGTCGGCACGAGTTGCCGGCCGCCACCGCCTTGGCCGTGGCCATAGTGATGCCCTTGGTCATGCGGATGAAGTCCTCGGGCGTGGAGGTCTTGGCAGGGGGCACCTGGGAGGAGAAGACCTGCGGTGGAGAAGAACGGAAAGGAAAGTGGCTGGGTGTCGCACCTCAGAGTAGAACCACCTTGCTTAGGACACCAAAGAGCACACCAGCAATAGCCTTTATGGTTTATTAAAATAAAAGATAAAAAGTTCAAAAGGGAAAAGCATATTTCAAAAGATCAATCCAAGGTAGCATAGGCAAACAAGATCCATGAAGACACAAGCAAGGCAAAGTCCCAGGAGAACATGACAAAGTCCTGAAACATGAGCCTGAAAAGCTGCAAGATAAATCCAAAGTCTCTTGGTTGAAGCGGGAAGTTGCTCTGACACTGAGGCATGTTCAAACAGCCTGTTTAATACTCTTTGGACAACATGAAGGTGTACCTCTGGCCCCGAGCCTCCCTCTCTCACCTGCTAGTGATCCTGACACTCCTTCGAACCTTAAATTCCAACCGATCAGCTCAATCTAAACCTCCGGCTTCATCAAGGTCAATTTCCTCATTAGTGCTTTTCCCCTCATTATCAGGCCGAGAACTATCCTCCCTTCCTGAATCCTGCACCTAGTTCTCAGAAGTTTCACTTTCCTGAGCGTCATCCCTTGCTGTGGGAAACAACTGAACTTCTGCCCCCTTTTCCTGGTCTTCGTCTAACACAGGGACATCCTTGCTTTGCATCTGAATCTGAATCCCATCATCCCCACCAGAATCATTGACACTATCACTCTATGATTCCAGTTGAGTCACAACACAGGGAGGGGCAGCGGTGGCACGAGGGAGGGAGGGAGGGAGGGAGGGAGGGTCACTCACGGCCAACTCCTGGCGGATGTGCTCGATGGTGGCCTCCAGCGCCCGCGTGCCCTTGGTGGCCTCGTCCTCCACTGCCTTCACCGTCTTCAGCAGCGAAGTGACATTGGTGACCATCACCTGCAAGGAACCCAGGAATTAATATGCATTTCGAGGGCCCAGAAATGGCCCCTGAGTTGCAATGCACGCTGCAAGGTATCTTTAGGGAGGAAAGTGCAAAGCAAAGAGCATAACTGAATTTGGCTATTCGAGGAAGTCAGTCCTCACAATATTGGAAAAGAAGTAGTGAGGAAGAAAGTATATTTTGTGCATACATGGTACGTGCAGGTTCGCAGCTTGGGTGTGACTCTGGACTCATCGCTGAGCCTGGAAACCCAGGTTTCGGCGGTGACCAGGGGAGCATTTGCACAGCTAAAGCTTGTGCGCCAGCTGCGCCCGTACCTTGGGAAGTCTGACTTGGCCACGGTAGTCCACGCTCTGGTTACATCCCGTTTAGACTACTGCAACGCTCTCTACGTGGGGTTGCCTTTGAAGAGCTCGGAAGCTCCAACTAGTCCAACGCTCGGCAGCCATGATTTTAACAGGAGCGGAGCGCAGGGAGCATACAACCCCCCTGTTGCGCCAACTCCACTGGCTACCGATCTGCTACCGGGCTGAATTCAAAGTGCTGGCGTTGGCCTTTAAAGCCCTAAACGGTTCCGGCCCAAGCTACCTATCTGACCGCATCTCTGCCTATGAACCCACCAGGACTTTGAGATCTTCCGGGGAGACCCTGCTCTCGATCCCGCCTGCTTCTCAAGCTCGGCTGGCGGGGACGAGAGATAGGGCCTTCTCGGTGGTGGCTCCTCGGCTGTGGAACGCCCTTCCTACGGACATTAGACTAGCACCATCTCTAATGGTATTCCGGAAAAAGGTGAAGACCTGGATGTTTGTGCAGGCATTTGAGTAATTTAGTGCAATCTGGTAATGGAACATAGGAATGGAACAATGGACGACGAACCTGGACTACGCTTGGATGATGAGAAGATTGGGTACGGTTGTTTTTTGTAATAATTGTGCATTGTAATTGCTTATTGGTAATTTATGGATAATGTGGTAAGTCAATTGTTATATGTTGTATGGAACCACTGCTGTTTCTACTGTTTTTACTGTTTGTGAACCGCTGTGAGTCGCCTTCGGGCTTGAGATACAGCGGTATAGAAGCAAAGTAAAATAATAAATAAATAAAAGAGAAAGAAAAACCTTCATGCTTATTCGGGAAAGAAAAAAAGTCTCTGTGTCTTTTGTTGTTTGAGTACAAAACTACTCACTCACAACTGTGGCGCAGCTGTCTGGGTGTCATAGAATCATAGAATCAAAGAGTTGGAAGAGACCTCATGGGCCATCCAGTCCAACCCCATTCTGCCAAGAAGCAGGAATATTGCATTCAAATCACCCCCGACAGATGGCCATCCAGCCTCTGCTTAAAAGCTTCCAAAGAAGGAGCCTCCACCACACTCCGGGGCAGAGAGTTCCACTGCTGAACGGCTCTCACAGTCAGGAAGTTCTTCCTCATGTTCAGATGGAATCTCCTCTCTTGTAGTTTGAAGCCATTGTTCCGTGTCCTAGTCTCCAAGGAAGCAGAAAACAAGCTTGCTCCCTCCTCCCTGTGGCTTCCTCTCACACATTTATTCATGGCTATCATATCTCCTCTCAGCCTTCTCTTCTTCAGGCTAAACATGCCCAGTTCCCTAAGCCGCTCCTCATAGGGCTTGTTCTCCAGACCCTTGATCATTTTAGTCACCCTCTTTGGACACATTCCAGCTTGTCAATATCTCTCTTCAGTTGTGGTGCCCAGAATTGGACACAATATTCCAGATTGGACACAATATTCCAGATGTCAGCTGCATTAAGATCACTTCGGACCATAAGGTCATGAGTTCGAAGCCAGCCTACGTCGGAGTGAGCTTCCGACCAGTTGTGTAGCTTGTTGTTGACCTTTGCAACCCAAAAGACAGTTGCATCCGTCAAGTAGGAAAATTAGGTACCACCTATGTGTGGGGAGGCTAATTTGTCCTTCCCTTAGTTTGAATTGTGTGTTGTCTTATTGTTATGTTTCGTTATTTTATTGTCCATGTTTTATTTTAATTTCTTGTATTGTTGTTATTATTGCTTGTATTGTTGTTTATGGGCTCGGCCTCATGGAAGCCGCACCGAGTTCCTTGGGAGATGGTAGCGGGTTACAAATAAAGCTTTATTATTATTATTATTATTATTATTATTATTATTATTATTATTATTATCTAATTTACAAGGTCATAAAAAAGACTCCAGCAAAGCATGCGGGGAATGCGGAAGTACTTCATCAGTTTCGCAGATGGACGATGAAAGCGACAGCTCCCCTGGAGGCCAGAAAAAATTAAATAGCCTCTGTCTATGTCTGTATATGTTGTATGTCAAAAATTGGCATTGAATGTTTGCCATATATGTGTACATTGTAATCCGCCCTGAGTCCCCTGCCGGGTGAGGAGAACGGTGGAATATAAATACTGTCAATGAATAAACTGGAGACCTGGTTCCTTAACCAGAACTTCTGCAAAAACTGGAGTTTTAAGCCCTGACAACTCCTACCTTTGCCGAATTCTTCAGCTGGTAGACCGCCGGGTCATCGCCAGATTTGCCGGCTGCGGCCTTCGTGGCGCTGATGAGATCGCCCAGAGCTTTGGCCACATCCTTCACTGCGTTGATCAAGACCACCTGAAAGGATGCAGGACCCACGTTCAGGATTGGGGAAGCGGGGAAGGGGACACCACCCTATATACCAGGCACGGGCCATCTTCGGCCCTCCCTCCAGGTGCTTTGGACTTCAACTCCCATCATTCCTAACAGACTCAGGCCCCTTCCTTTCCCCCCTCAGCCGCTTAAGCGGCTGAGGAGGAAAAGGAAAGGGCCTGAGGCTGTTAGGAATGATGGGAGTTGAAGTCCAAAGCACCTGGAGGCAAGGCCAAAGATGGCTCGTGCTTGCGATACACCTTGTTCCCTCCCATGTTCCCCTTCTTGTGGCTGACCTGAGTTTCAGGGTCTTCGGAGCCCAGGCTGGCAGCGCCCAGCTTGACCACTTCGGCCAGGCGCGTGATGGTGGCCACGGAGGACTGGGCAGCTTGGGCCAGCTTCTCCTGGCTGGCGGTGGCGTTCTGCACCAGCACCTTGGTGTCCTCCACCAGCGCCTTTGCCGTCTTCAGGATGCCCTCCCTGCCAAGGAAGGAAGGACCAGGCCGGTCTTATTATCACCTTTTCACACCAATGGTGGGAGAAAACATTGACTACCCACATCGAGTGCCATGCACCATCGAATCTAATGTGCACCTCTATTTTCAAAACAAAACATTATTTGCTGGCTGTAGGACTGTAGGATCTATATAGCAATATTAAATAACCACTCACAAGCTGGTTTTGCTTTGAAATGGATATATTGCTTGTATCTCTGTAGCAAAGAAAGACACTCCGGACTTTTCCCCACCACCACTTCCTTTTATACGCCTTTCCTGCCCATTTCCCCCTCTTCTCATGTTCCTTATTAGAACTTGTTGCTTCACAAGTTCCAATATAAGGCTTCCAGCACCCTCTGCTGGCTTCAAAATGTCACAGAGAAAATTGATTCAGCCAGGATGATTCAGTCAGGATGTCACGGCGGGGAATTTGTGATGTCTTCATGCCGTCAGAAATTGACTCCGGACACTGGCAAATGTAATGCAAAGCGGCAAAAAGTGCACTCTCTGTCATATGGTCATTGATTAGGATCCCTTCTTTAAAAACAAAAGTGTGAAGAGCAACACTGCTTTAGGAACGGAAAGGTAAACATTGGGGTGCATCTATACCAGGGATGGGCAAACCCAGCCCTGGATGCGGCCCCTCAGGCTCCCCTCTCTCTCACCATGTTGTCTTTCCTTTTTTAAAAAATTATTTTTATTGCATTTATTCAATTTAACATAAACATTAAGTAAACATACCTTTATCACTAAATTATTCCTATACTCTATAACTACTACAAATTCTTAACTAACTATAAGTCAATTCAGACTTCTCTCAATTTACAAAACAAAATAATAATAATTAGAATCTGACCAATCCTTATAATCAAGTCACTCATTCACTCTCCAAATACAATATGATAGTAACATATATGCAACATGCACATCCTAGACATGTCCCATCATTCAATCTTATTTTGTTTTGGAAACATAATGATGAGCGCTCTTTGGATATTGACCATGGTCCACTCCTGTTATTTCTCTTCAATACTCCCCCCCCTCTTCCCCTTACCCTTAGTTTGTGCCCCCTCCACCAGGACCAACCAACTCATGTTGTTTCACAATTCCAGAATATCATTGTTTCTCTTGCTGGCTTATACCCCTTTCCCTCATTAAACACATACTCAATAAATTTTCCCCATATTTTCCAAAAGTCTGTTTGTTTACATATACCCCTTTTAATTTTAATATTGCAAGTTAGCTTATCATTAATCGCTATATTGCAAATTTCCCTATACCATTCTTCTAATTGAATTTCTTTTTTTTCCTTCCAATTTTTTGCTATTAACAATTTAGCTGCTGTTATCAAATTAGAAACCAATTCCTTTTCTTCTTGTACGGGAATTATATTATCATGTTGTTGTTGTTCATTCGTTCAGTCGTCTCCGACTCTTCGTGACCTCATGGACCAGCCCACGCCAGAGCTCCCTGTCGGCCGTCACCACCCCCAGCTCCTTCAAGGTCAGTCCAGTCACTTCAAGGATGCCATCCATCCATCTTGCCCTTGGTCGGTCCCTCTTTCCTTTTCCTTCCATTTTCCCAAGCATCATTGACTTCTCTAAGCTTCCCTTTCTTCTCATGATGTGGCCAAAGTACTACAACAATTTAGCTGCTGTTATCAAATTAGAAACCAATTCCTTTTCTTCTTGTACAGGAATTATATTATCATGTATAAGTAATAAAGCTAATTTTGGTGTAATCTCAGTCTCTATTTTTATTATTGCTCTTATTTCTTTGAATATGCTTTCCCAAAATTTTTGTATAATGTAACATGACCACCACATATGAAGATACGTCCCTATTTCCTGACAACCTCTCCAACACTGATTTGAATATTTTTTTATCAATCTGATTTAATCTAATAGGGGTTAGATACCACTTCCATATCATTTTGTAGTAATTTTCTTTAATTCTGATAGACATATTTTTAGTATTCTCATATTCCATATGTTTGCCCATTCTTGATTATTCATTTCCCCCCCAAGTCTGTTTCCCATACTTCCTTCAAATAATCTTGTTCCTGTTCATTCATTAATAACAGTTTATAGATCTCACTTACTGTGCCTTTAAATGTTATATTCTCTTCTTTAGTCTCCTTTTGAGTTATCATCTTTTCTATTTTTGTGTATTCCCTCCCTCCATTATACTTTTTCCTTATATCACTTGACCATTTACCCAATTGTAAATACTTATACCAATCTAAGTCTCCTAATTCCTCTTTTATTTTTTCCATATTTAACATTTTCAGATCCCAGTCTTTTATTTTCATTAAACCTCTTCCATTAAGTTCTACTTCAAGTTCTTTTTTAAAATTTTCTGGGAAGTTTTCTGTCATTAAAACTGGCATGATAGGAGAAATACCTGGCATTAGGGTTTTTTATATCTTCCCCAAATCTCTAAAATATTTTTTAGAAAGGGATTGTTTAAATTGTTATACCATTTCTTTTTACCCTTTTCTCTATTATCCCTATAAAAAATGTATTCTAATTTCAGTTCTAATTTTTATCTTCTTCTAACCACTCCAAGCTCTTTTGTTTTGCTAAACTTTCCACTATATATCTAATTTGTCTTTCCTTCCTTTTCTCTTTCCTTCCTCCTTCCCTTCCTTACCTCTCTCATTCCCCTTCAATCCTTCCTTCCCTTCCACACTTACGCCCTTCCTCCCTTTCTCTTTCGTTCCTCCTTCCCTCTCTTTCTTTCTTTTTTTTTTTTTAGGTTTCATATCATGGTTAGTTTATTCAAATGGAACAAATCAAAAGAAAGATGTAAGCCAACATGCAAAATCACAAATTTAAAACATCTGAATTGTCTTCAAGGGAGGAAACATTACATTTTTTTAAAAATATTCTTTATTGAAATTTTCATGAAAATAAAATAAAATAAAAAAGGTATGGAAGAAAATGGGGGAAAAAAAAAAGAAAAAAAAAAGGAAATTAAAAATTGACCTCCTGGTATCTTCGGGAAATCTTATCAGTCTTTTTATAATTTATATTATTGTTTTTCTTCTTTCCCTCTTTTTGACGTATTTCAGCCTATTTTTATATTTCTTAGATTACTATTTCTTCTTTCTTCTTTTTTAGATATTCTGTGACTTCACTCCAGTCCGTTTCTTTCCTTTTAGTTTCTTTGTTCTTTAACAGTAAGAAGGTTAATTTGTCTAGGTTCCTGATATCCAGCATTTTAGTTACCCAATCATTTATCTCCGGTATCTCTTCTTGTCTCCATACTTTGGCGTAGCACATTCTTGCTGCTGTCAAGGCCAAGAATAGTATTTTATCCTTATTTTCCTCTAATTTTCTATCATACATCCCCAGGAGAAGGATCTCCGGTTTCAGAGGTAGCTGTATTTTCAGCATACTTTGAATTTCTTTATGTATTTTCCTCCAAAAAATCTTCGCCTTATCACACGTCCACCATGCATGAAAAAAGGACCCTTCTTTACTCCTGCATTTCCAGCAGGCCGTGCTGGTATTATTGTATATTCTACCTAATTTTTTCGGGGTTAAGTACCACCTTTGCGACATTTTCACCCAATTTTCCCTAAGCTCTATTGCGTACGTATACTTTAGTCTTTTTCTCCAAATTTCCTTCCATTCCTCTTTCCTGATGTTTCTTTGTATGTTTTCATTCCATCTTCTCATATAATTTTTCTCTTCCTTTTGTCCCAGGTGCCATTCTAATAATTTTTTATATAGCTTGGTTATCAACTTCCTGTCTGTTTCCATGATGTTATCCCAAAATTCATTACCTTGTGCAAAGCCTAATTTCCTATCCAATTCAAATTTTTCTTTGATTTGCCAGTATTGAAACCATGTTATATTTTTGTCAATTAGGACTAATTCCTGTTGTTCTTTTATTTCTGTCTCCCCTTGTCTAATTTTTAATATTTCCCTGTAAACGGGCCAGTCATTCCACCCTAGGCATCTTCTTTGCGTCGCCTCCAAAGGCGACACCCAGAGTGGTGTTCTGGTGTACAATTTTAATCTATACTTTTCCCAAACTTTTAGTATTGCAGACCTTGTGAAATGATTCCCAATTTTTTTTTCTTTTTCTTTCCCTTTATACCAAATGTAATGGTGCCACCCCGCTCTTAAATCTATTCCCTCAAGGGTTAGTAGTTTCTTTTTCTGTAGTATAGTCCAGTCTCTGGCCCATGTTAGAGCACAGGCTTCAAAGTAAGTTTTTTAAAAAAACTTCCCTCTCTTTCTTTTTCCTTCCTTTTTTGTTATTCTTTTTGAAAGGTCCCCTGCCCCCTCCCCGTACCTGTGGTCAGCAAACGTCTCTGCGTTCTCCCGGTTGAGGGTGCCGGCTGTGGCGAACATGATGGTGGTGTCCAGGTCGGCGATGATGCCGGACACGGCGCTGGCCGCGGTGATGCAGGCCTGGGTGCCCCGGTTGCCGGCCTGCAGGGCTGCCAGGACGTGGGAGACCTGCGGGGAAGAGGGGCGGCGTTTGCATCCGTGCAGACCCCACAACACGACAGCTGGGTGGTCTCTTGACCCCCTGGCCTGGCCATTTCCCTTTGCTGTCTCCAAAAAGTACAAGGCTACTCAAGTTTGCTAAGTGCAACATTCACATTTGCTTCAAATTGGCATCACTTCAAACAGGCAAAAGGATACTCCATCCCTCCAGGTGTTTTGGACTCCAACTCCCACAATTCCTAACAGCCTCTGGCCCTTTCCTTTTCCCCCCTCAGCCGCTTAGTGGAGGGGAAAAAGGAAAGGGCCAGAGGCTTTGGGAGTTGGAGGAATTGTGGGAGTTGGAGTCCAAAACACCTAGAGCAGTGTTTCTCAACCTGGAGGTCGGGACCCCTAGGTGGGGTCACGAGGGGGTCGTCAAAGGCCATCAGAAAATATAGTATTTTCTGTTGGTCATGGGAGTTCTGTGTGCCAAGTTTGTTTCAATTCCATTGTTGGTGAACTACTTTGATTGTAGGTGAACTATAAATCCCAGCAACTGACAACTCCCAAATGTCAAGGTCTATTTCCCCAAACTCCACCAGTGTTCACATTTGGGCATATTGAGTATTGTGCCAAGTTTGGTCCAGATCCATCATTTTTGAGTCCACAGTGCTCTCTGGATGTAGGTGAACTACAACTCCCAAACTCAAGGCGAATGCCCACCAAACCCTTCCAGTATTGTCTATTGGTCATGGGAGTTCTGTGTGCCAAGTTTGGTTCAATTCCATTTTGGTGGAGTTCAGAATGTTCTTTGATTGTAGGTGAACTATAAATCCCAGCAACTACAACTCCAAATGTCAAGGTCTATTTTCCCCAAACTCCACTAGTGTTCACATTTGGGCATATTGAGTATTTGTGCCAAGTTTGGTCCAGATCCATCATTGTTTGAGTCCACGGTGCTCTTTGGATGTAGGTGAACTACAACTCCCAAACTCAAGGCCAATGCCCACCAAACCCTTCCACTATTTCCTGTTGGTCATGGGAGTTCTATGGGCCAAGATTGGTTCACTTCCATCATTGGTGGAGTTCAGAATGTTCTTTGATTGTAGGTGAACTATAAATCTCAGCAACTAGAACTCCCAAATGTCAAGTCTATTTTCTCCAAACTCCACTATTGTTCACATTTGGGAATATTGAGTATTCGTGCCACGTTTGGTCCAGATCCTTCACTGTTTGTGTCCACAGTACTCTCTGGATGTAGGTGAACTACAACTCCCAAACGCAAGGCCAATGCCCACCAAACCCTTCCAGTATTTCCTGTTGGTCATGGGAGTTCTGTGTGCCAAGTTTGGTTCAATTCCATTGATGGTGGAGTTCAGAATGTTCTTTGATTGTAGGTGAACTATAAATCCCAGCAACTACAACTCCCAAATGTCAAAGTCTATTTTCCCCAAACTCCATCAGTGTTCGCATTTTGACATATTGAGTATTTATGCCAAGTTTGGTCCGGATCCATCATTATTTGAGTCCACAGTGTTCTCTGGATGAAGGTGAACTACAACTCCCAACCCCACCAGTATATAAATTGGGGTGTATTGGGTATTTGTGCCAAATTTGGTCCAGTGAATGAAAACATCCTGCCTATCAGGTGTTTACACGATGATTCAGAACAGGAGCAAAATGACTGTTATGAAGAAGTAGTGAAAATATTGTTGTGGTTGGGGGTCACCACCACATATGAGGAACTATATTAAGGGCTCACAGCTTTCGGAAGGTTGAGAAACACTGATCCACAGCAAACTACATATTACACATCGAACGTGAAGTGGCAATGGGATATCAGAGCATGAATAGATGGAACGCAGCAGTTCCTTTCTGGGTACCTTCTCGGAGACCCTTCGTGCGCACTCGATCAGCTCCTTCTTGGTGTAAGCGTCGCTGGGGCTGCACTGGAGCGCACCGGCCTTGGTCACGAGAGCGGCACAGCCGTGGCCCAGCTCCTGCACACGGTTCTTGATGTGGGAGCCAATCTGGGGGTGGAGGAAGGACACAAGAGAAGCCTCAACTCACCCCTTCTGCACATCCCAGGCCAGAATTTATTTATTTTGCTTTATTTCTATACTGCATTTTTCAGCCCTTAACAGGCGACTCTGCTAGAAACGCCGAGCTAATTGGGAGCAGCCCTAGCAGGTGCCTCTGGTTCCGCTCAGGAGGGAGAAAGGCGGCGCATAAACAAATACATGCTACATAGGGTGAAGAAAGACAACCTACAAACTCTCTGTCCTGATTTGCCCCCCAAGAACAGCCTTAAAACCACGTTGAAAGTAAACTATTTCAACAAAACATAAGGGAACAGCACACACACAGTTGTATAATGCAAAAGAAAGCAAAGAAGTCTTAATGCAGACACAATACTCAAGTCTCTGGTAAAGTCCAAAACAAAACAGCAGTCTTACATCAGACAACGGGCAATCTATATACATAAAAATGTAATG
Organism: Anolis sagrei ordinatus; assembly: GCF_025583915.1. Lineage (NCBI taxonomy): Eukaryota > Metazoa > Chordata > Lepidosauria > Squamata > Anolidae > Anolis > Anolis sagrei. The sequence continues at coordinate 1,526,510 of NW_026845477.1, read as the reverse complement.
CTCGTTTGTGGGATTAACTCAAAAACCACTGGACGAATTGACATGAAATTTGTACACAAGACACCTAACGGTCCAATGAGTGTCCATCACACACAAACACACACACACACACACAAAACCCCAGTGGAACAGACTTAAACACCCTAAAATTAAACACCCTAAAACTTAAACACCATAAATATTGTCGAAGGCTTTCATGGTGGGTTTTTTCGGGCTATAGGGCCATGTTCTAGAGGCATTTCTCCTGACGTTTCGCCTGCATCTATGGCAAGCATCCTCAGAGGTAGTGAGCTCATTACCTCTGAGGGTGCTTGCCATAGATGCAGGCGAAACGTCAGGAGAAATGCCTCTAGAACATGGCCCTATAGCCCGAAAAAACCCACAAGAACACCATATATACATATACACATACACTCATACACATGCACACATTCATACACGTATATATATATATATATATATATATGCACAAACACACACAAATATACACATATACACACATACATATACATACACACATATATAAATATACGCATGCACATATACATGCACACATACATATATACATATACACATGCACACACATATACATATCCACATACATATATACACACAAATATGCATATAGACATACACACACATGTACACAATATGCATGTACACATATACACACAAATACATAAATATATACACACACATATATAAACCTATATATATATATATACACACACACACACACACACGCAAACAAAAATATATACACACACAAAGCACATATACACAGACTGGGCCACAGCAACACGTGGCAGGGAACAGCTAGTCTATATACATAAAAATGTAATGTTCGTTTATGGGATTAACATAACTCAAAAACCACTGGACGAACTGACAATACACCTTTCAGGCCAATGAGTGACCATCACTCAGAAAAACACTGAAAAACCCAGCAGAAGAGACTTAAAAACCAAAAAACAATACATTACAACGCATGCACAAAACCACACACACACATATATATATAAACACACATATATACACATATATACACACACAAAGCACATATACACAGACTGGGCCACAGCAACGCGTGGCAGGGGACAGCAAGTGACCAATAAATGCTTAGAAGCAGTTTCTCAAATGCAGACTGGGAGCGAAGGCATAAGCATCAGTCGTTTATTATCACGAAAGCTGACTGCTCCTGCTTCTGATTTATAGTCCTAAATTCCCCACGCAGGAGGTGCTAGGGCTGCTCCAAATTAGCTCGGCGTTTCTAGCAGCTATTCTAGCTGAACGGCGTCTTTGCTCTGTTTCCAGAAATGTGGGCACTGATTCTAATTCCCCTCTAATTCCTGAACACCTTCTTGCTCCCCTTCCTCTTCTGAAGATGAGGAATCCTGAATACTATCTACAGACCTACCAAGAAAATCCAACACATGCTCCGTTCAGCAAAGGACAAGGGGGATCCTCTCCCCTCTGCAGGAGTCTATTGTATAACGTGCAGCTATATAGGGCCACCAAAAGCAGCAGCATTGCCCACAAATGAATCAAAGAATTTGAGAACACAGAGATGCTGGACCACTCTGACAACCATCAGGTCAAGCTACATGAAAAGCCATTGAAATCCACAAGAAGCAGGTGGACAATGTCAACAGAAAGGAGGAAACCAAAATCTGGGTACCAGTATTTAAGAAACTCTAAAATTGGGACAGTAAATAAAGAACAACACACTGAAAATGGAAATTCCAGACAGGAAACAATCAGGGCCAGCTAACACCTCCCAACAAAGGATTCCCCCAGACAGGAAGCAGCTAGGCCGTGAAGCTGCAAGGCTTTGCAATGCTAATCAAAGTGATGCAGTGCAACATTCACACTTGCCTCCAACAGAGAAGAGTTTCTTTCTTTCTAGACCTTCTACAGATATATAAACCTCCCTTGCTTAGTTTCCAAAATGCCACACAACCTCTCCTTTGATGTGGGTGAAACGCCAGGAGAGAATGCTTCTGGAATATGGCCATGCAGCCTGGAAATTTCAAAGCAACCCAGTGATTCCAGCCATGAAAGCGTTCGACAACACAATATATATATAAGAATTGGGAACACTATGGAGGGTGGGGGTCATTTGCCTCAATGAGTAGGAAAAGACCCTCCCCAAGTGTCTATCTTGAAGGCATCTCCAGAAGGATGCCTTCCAGCTTCTGCTGGACTCTAGAGCTGCCCCTCTGAACAGGAGACCCCCTACCCAGAACCAGCCATGCTTATTTCCTCCTCCCGCTCAAAAGGCAGCCCTCACCTCCTCGTTCTCGGCTGTAATGGCTGCTGGCTTGGCCTGGTGGGCTAGCTGTCCATAGTCGCTGGTAAGCTGGTTGGCCAACGTGCCCAATTCATCTGGGTTGGTGGTCGATTTGGTGACCTGCGGACATGGAAGTGCGCCATGGTGAGGAGGAGCACCCTTCAGGAGGCCCTTCCTCCCCACCTCTGGACACAGCCACTTGCCCCTCGCCACCCTCCGACAGCCCCCTCCTCACCATCTCTTGGACAGTCACAGCGATGGCCTTGGCGGTCTTCACCATGGTCGTCTGGTAGTCCACAAAGGCCCCATCCGGTTCCCCTACCGGTCCTTCATCCAGCTGCAGAGAAGAAGAAGGACAAGACACACTCCTTCCATGGGATGCTGTGATGGAACACGGGCTACTCCTTGGGGTCACAGTGGCCTCAGTCTCCTGGTCAGGGGCCCATGGTCAGTTCCTAGTGACAATTTGGCACTGGGCCAGGCGGTTGGACGGCCAGAGGGCTCACCAGTTGGCACTTAATAGCACCGGGATTGTGGCGCAGGTGGCTGAGTGTCAGCTGCATTAGATCACTTCTGACCAGAAGGTCATGAGTTCAAAGCCAGCCCCGGTCAGAGTGAGCTTCTGACCAATTGTGAGCTTCTGACCAATTGTGAGTATATTTGTGGAAAGCGTTCACAAATATACTCACCTACATACATACATACATATGTTCACTTTTGCTAGATAAATGCACCAGGACTGTTGCAGAGCTGGCTGGGAGTCAGTTGCATTAAGATCACTACTGACCAAAAGGTCATGAGTTCAAAGTCAGCCCGGGTCGGAGTGAGCTTCTGACCAATTGTGCAGCTTGTTGTCGACCTTTGCAACCCGAAAGACAGTTGCATCTGTCAAATAGGAAAATTAGGTACCACCCATGCATGGAGAGGCTAATTTAACTAATTTATGAGGCCATAAAAATTTCCAGCAAGCATGCGGGGAATGCGGAAGTACTTCCTCAGTGTCGCAGATGGACAATGAAAGCGACAGCTCCTCTGGCGGCCAGAAAAGTTAAATAGCCTCTGACTGTCTGTCTATATTTGTTGTGTATCTTTAGCATTGAATGTTTGCCATATATGTGTACACTGTAATCCAAACTGAGTCCCCTGTCAGGTGAGAAGGGCGGAAGAGAAATAGTGTAAATGAATAAATAAATAAATGGTGGTAACCACTATGAATGCTGCGAGGACCCTGTTGCACTGACCGTCCATGCGGAGAGCCTGTCCGGCCCAGTGATACCAACCCTCATGGGCCTTGGAGTGACCCCTGCAAGTAGTAGCCCAACAAGCCGTCTCCTGGAAGATATTCCTCAACAGAGTGGCTCGGTCTTCCAGAGATATATGGAATGAAAGCACCAAAAAAAAAAAAAAAAAAAACAGCGGGGAGGGGGGTCTTGCAGGGAAGCAAGCCCACCCTTCCCCTGTTTCTCTGGGACAAAACAACAGGGCCCGAGGTGCAACTTTAATTTTGAATATGCATTGAAAAAGCTTGAATGGTTTTGAACTGTGGATTTTGCTATTTATATTTTCTTCTGGGTTTTTTTTTTTCATCCCAAGGAGGATAATCTCCTCTGGAAGTCATGTGTGTGCTGTGCTTTGATTGTGTTTTCCTGCCTGGCCGAAGGAGTTTGGACTGGGTGGCCCTTGTGGTCTCTTCCAACTACGTAGTCCTAGGATTTCACCCCAGATCTAGTTCTGAATGTGCCCAACATTTTGAAGAAGTGACGTAAACGAGAAGGAACTTCTCTGCAGACGTGAAAGAAATAAACATTTCTTTGGACATGTGTCAGGAGTCAATTTCTGACAGCACGAAGACATCACAAATTCCCTCCGAGACATCTTGACTGAATCATCCTGGCTGACTCAATTCTCTCCCTGTGAGATTTTGAAGCCAGCAAAGGGCGATGGAAACCTTGTATTGGAACTTGTGAAACAACAAGTTCTAATAAGGAAACTGAGAAGAGGAGCAGATGGGTAGGAAAGGTGTATAAAAGGAAGTGGTGGTGGGAAAAAGTCAGCAGTGTCTTTCTTTGCTGCAGAGATACAAGCAATATATCCATTTCAAAGCAAAAACGGCTTGTGAGTGGTTATTTAATATTGCTATATAGATCCTACAGTCTGACAACATAACCAGAAAGCTTACTTGAGTGAACCAGAGAATTCAAAACTGAGAAATTAGAGAATTCATGAAACCAATCAACATGTGATCAAGAGGAGGGTTTGGATGTGCTCTCTTAGATCTTAAGAAGCGGGAGAAAACTATCAGATTTTGGGACTGACCAAAACAACAGAGAGAAGATATTGAGGCTAAAACGATTGAGGCTTTTGCTGATTGTAGGGGGAATTTCATGCCACATCCAGTGGCCACAGGCAGACAAATAGCCACTGCGCCACTGCAGTCCAGCAGAGTAGCCATGCCTTAGCCAGTGGGCCTTCACAAGTGAGGACACGTGCCATGGCCGCCTGCAACCACATCAACAGGTCCTCCCAAAGTCCACAGGAGATCTTCCCTTCCACAGCAAACTTTCCTTTCTCCCACAGTTAGAGGAGAAAGGGACTCACAGACTGGGCCCAGGATGGTGCCCTCTTGCCCTGTCCCTTGCGGCCTCGCAACCCCACTGCCCAGTCACCCCACTGGCTCCCTGTCGCACCTGGTTGATGGCTTGGGTGATGGAGTCCACCATGCCGCCCACCACCCCTGCTGCGCTGGCAGCCTCATTCAGGGTGGCGGTGAGGTCCTCCACGGCTTCCTTCATCATCTGCACAGCCTCGTCCAGGGCTTCCTGGGTGTGGGGCGCTTGCTGGGGGGGGGGGGAGAGCACAGGTCAGAGTCAGGGAATGGGACATCAAGAGGACACACTTTGGTGATGCTCGCTCACCCATGGGTGGGAATGGCAGGTGATTCTGGCCATCACTCCACACATGGGGGAGCACATCTGTGCTGACCGCCCAGGCTCCCCTCCCCCAGGCTCCACCTGCCCCACCTTGGGGTTTCCGCCGGCCTCCTTGGCCGTGTAGAGCATCTGGAGGGCCGACTCAGCCAGCGTCTTGGTCTGGTCCAGGAGGTTCATCTGCTGCTGGTGGTTGAGCATCTTGGAGGCGGCACCCACGGCTGCCAGCACCAGGGGCTCAAAGTACTGAGCCAGCTGAGAGACCTGCCGAGGGGGAAGACACAGAATCAAAGCTGTGGAGGAGGATGTGAAAACAAGCTCTCGCTGCCATTAGCTTCTCGCAATGATCCATTCCTGCCTGGCTTCTTTGCAGGGAGTTTCAAGACACAAAGTTAGGCCGAGAATCCTCACCTCCCTACTGTGCAGGGAGAAGCTGTTGGGAGACCCTGCAAGGGGATAGAGCAGGCAGGGGCAAAGTTTGGCCCTCCCTCTAAGTGTTTTGGACGTCAGTTAGTCCAAAACATCTGGAAGAGGGCCTAAGTTTGTCCATGCCTGGGCTATATATAGGGAGAGCAGGGACGGAAAAGACCAATAGCCACTAACTGTAGCAATTAGGGCTGGGCGGTTTCGTTCGTTAATTTCGTAATTCGTTATTAATTCATATTTAAATTAGCTTACGATCCGATATTGAGCCATGCAGGGGTAATTAAAAATCGAAACGAATTTTTCCAATTTATTTCGTAATTGTTTCGTAATTGATTCGTAATTGTTTCGTAATTATTTCCATATGTCTGGTGCAAATTTTAGGGTTGTTGTTTGTTTTATCAGTGATAAAAAATAAATTATCACACCAACAGTCAACAACAGAGGGAGAGGGAAGCTTCAGAAGTTCCCCCTGTCCCATTTGGAGGGTTTTTTAGCATATTGCGTAATCGCGTCCGCCATTAACGAATCGATTCGTAATTGTTTCGTAATCGATTCGTAATTTTACGAAATTTCGTATATTTCGAACTTTTTAAAAGAAAAATTTCTGAATTCTTTTAAAAAACAAAACGCAAAAAACCCCTGAAAGCGAAACGAGTTTAGAAACAAATTTTTCCGTTGTTACCCAGCCCTAGTAGCAATGCAAATGTATCTAAACAACCTCAATCTATATAAATAAAAAAAATAATGTTCGTTTGTGGGATTAACAGAACTTAAAAACCACTGGACAAATTGCCACCAAATTTGGCCACAAGACACCAACCAAACCAATCTATGTCCTTCACTCAAAAAACTCCCCCCCAAAAATGATAAGACCTTTAAAATTTAAAAAAGGAGAAGTCCTTGCACAAGGACTGTCCTATTTTCTTTATTACACAAGAGTAGGCTCCAACATTCAACCAGTTTCTCCTTTTTTTCATATAGGAAGGAACCAGGCAGTGAATGAGAAGCTACAGATGAATATGGCAGGCCATTCTGTTCAATCAGCTGGCGAAGAGGACACCATGGGAGGGGGCCTGGCGGAGGAGACCACAAACTCTCCCTCCTCCCTAGGACTGAGTAGGAAAGAACGTGAGTGAATGGGCCCACTCTTGCCTTGGCACCCATTGGCTACGGGGCAAGAGGCTACTGTTACGGGGAAAGACGGCCTGCAAGGATAACCTTTCCCTTTGTGTGGCTCAGAGGCTCCCCACTGGAGTTCCATATGCAGCCCACCCTGCAATCCAGAGCAATTGACCCCCCTCTGAAACAGTCCTACAAGGTCAACCCATACATTGATATCCAGATGGCATGTGTCCGATGGTGGGCACTTGCTGAGTGCATTGGGTGCAACCCATAGGTGGCTCTTGGGCAAGAAGACCTTCAGAGGGAGGATCTTCAGACTCACTAGAACAGGGGTCGGGAACCTTTGGCCCTCCAGCTGTGGTGGACTTCAACTCCCACAATTCCTTGAGGCTCGGCATTCGCCCCAAAGGCTTACCTTGGCCCAACGAGGTTTGTTTGGCTCTTTTTCATGGAGGACGGGCAGCAAAGGGGGAGAGACGAGCGTAACGTAGCTGTGCAGATGGCGAGGAAGGATGCGGAGCCTACAGACTGGCCTCGGAGGGAGAGAGCGGGCGGAAACCCCTGCGGGCAACGCGCCTCCTCGCCGCTTAAACAGCGCAGAGCCCTTTCCCTCCAGCCTTCGCCTTCCCTTTTCCCCGACAAGCTCTGCACGACGTCACTCAGCCGGCGTCGTTGCTAGGGAGGGGGTCCATGCGGGGCGGGTGCTAAGGGCCGAAGCGGCGAGGAGGCGCGTTGCCCGCAGGGGTTTCCGCCCGCTCTCTCCCTCCGAGGCCAGTCTGTGGGCTCCGCATCCTTCCTCGCCATCTGCACAGCTACGTTACGCTCGTCTCTCCCCCTTTGCTGCCCGTCCTCCATGAAAAAGAGCCAAACAAACCTCGTTGGGCCAAGGTAAGCCTTTGGGGCGAATGCCGAGCCTCAAGGAATTGTGGGAGTTGAAGTCCACCACAGCTGGAGGGCCAAAGGTTCCCGACCCCTGCACTAGAAGGTCAGCCACCTATTTCCCTTGGGCCATGCCACTTCACTGCTCTCCCTCCTGGGTCCGGTCCAATGCCTCGCGTCTCCTCCCTAGACATGGAGCAGGACATGCCCCAAAAGGCTCCCCACAATACCTTGTGCCCAAGCTGGGAGGCTTCGGCTCGGGCGGCTCCAGCCACCGGCTCAATGAGGTTGCTGATCTCCTGGACGGCGGTCATCATCTGGTTGTGCAAGGCCTGTGCGGAGAGGAAGAGGTCAAGTGGGGGTGAATTCCAAGAAAAGCTGCCCCAGGAAGCACTGGGTCAGAACCGCCTCCTCCGGCTGACTAACCACAGTAGCAACATACATGCACTTTCAGTTCTGACAAAACATGGTCCATCTCAAGTTTTGCCAAATGGGTGGGGCTCCTGCTGTGCAAAGGAGACTCCCCGCTGCTACAACTTGGGGTGGACTATGGCAGTGGTTCTCAACCTGGGGGTCGGGACCCTTGGAAGGGTCACGAGGGAATGTCAGAGGGGTCACTCATGACCACCAGAAAACTCAGTATTTTCTGTCGGTCATGGGGTCTCTATGTGGGAAGTTTGCCCCAATTCTGTCGTTGGTGGGGTCCAGAATGCTCTTTGATTGTAGGTGAACTACACATCCCAGCAACTACAACTCCCAAAATGTCAAGGACTATTTTCCCCAAACTCCACCAGTGTTCACATTTGGGCATGTTGAGTAGTCGTGCCAAGTTTGGTCCAGATCCATCATTGTTTGAGTTTACAGTGCTCTCTGGACGTAGGTGAACTACAACTCCCCAACTCAAGGTCAATGCCCACCAAACCCTTCCAATATTTTCTGTTTGCCATGGGAGTTCTGTGTGCCAAGTTTGGTTCAATTCCATTGCTGGTAGAGTTCAGAATGCTCTTTGATTGCAGATGAACTACAAATCCCAGCAACCACAACTCCCAAATGACAAAATCAACCCCCCCTCTTCCCAACAACCCCACCAGTATTCAAATTTGGGCGTATTGGGTATTTGTGCCAAATTTGGTCTACTGAATGAAAATAAATCCTGCGTATCAGATATTTACATTACGATTGATAGCAAAAGGACAGTTATGAAGTAGGAAGGAAAATAATTTTAGGGTTGGGGTCACCACAACATGAGGAATTGTATTAAGGCAGTGGTTCTCAACCTTCATATTGCCGCGACCCCTTAATACAATACCTCACATTGTGGTGACCCCCAACCATAACATTATTTTCGTTGCTACTTCATAACTGTAATTTTGCTACGGTTATGAATGGTAATGTAAATATTTGATATGCAAGTTGTATTTTCATTCACTGGACCAGATTTGGCATAAATACCCGATACACCTAAATTTGAATACTGGTGGGGTTGGGGGGTAGGTTGATTTTGTCATTTGGGAGTTGTAGTTGCTGGGATTTATAGTTAATCTACAATCAAAGAGCATTCTGAACTCCACCAACGATGGAACTGAACCAAACTCCCATGAGCAACAGAAAATGCTGGAAGAGTTTGGTGTGCATTGGCCTTGAGTTTTGGAGTTGTTGTTTACTTAAATCCAGAGAGCACTGTGGACTCAAGCAATGATGTATCTGCACTGAACTTAGTACGAATACTCAAAATGCCCAAATGTGAACACTGGTGGAGTCTGCAGAAAATAGATCTTGACATTTGGGAGTTGTGATTGCTGGGATTTATAGTTCACCTACAAAGAGTATTCTGAACCCCACCAAGGATAGAATTAGGCCAAACTTCCCACACCGAACCCCCATGACCAACAGAAAATACTGTGTTTTCTGATGGTCTTTGGCGACCTCTCTGACATCCCCTCGCGACCCCCCCCCCTTCCAGGGATCCCGACCCCCGGGTTGAGAAACACTGTATTAAGGGGTCGAAGCATGAGGAAGGCTGAGAGCCACTGGACTATGGGAAGGGCTTCTTCAGTTTGGGAAACCTCCCCCTTTCTGACAGCAACATGGAACAATATAATGAGCAGCCACTGTGACAGGGTGAGTCCTCCAAGTGCTGGGCAGACCCTTGGGATCAAGGAGCCCTCCAGACACAAAATGCTGGCCGTTTCCTCCTTCTGTGTGTCTGCCATTGAGTGAGCAATGGTCGGGGTCTCCTCTACATCCCAGTGACGCACCAGCACAGGAGAGCTGTTCTCCACCCACCCTCCCACCCACCAGGCCTATCGCTCACCTCGTGGGAGATGCCCTCACGGGGGGCCAACTGCTGGCTAATGGCGGCCAAGGAAGCCTGGTCCACATCCCGGATGCTCTTGGTCAGCTGCTCAATGGCCTCGTCGCACTCGCGCTGCCCGGGTGCCTTGTCCCTGAGGTAATGGACACAGATGGCTAGTCAAGCAACCTCTTCTCCGGCTCCCACATCTCATCCCTGCACCACTCAAGCCCCCTTTCTGGGGCCCACAGCTACGTTGTCCACCATGCCAGACCAAGGCTCACTCTGGACTGCCCAGAGCCATCATCGGATGGTCCCCTGCCACTGTTCCGGACTGGGCCAAACCCACCTCATGTTGGTGATGAGTTTCTTGATGGAGTCGGAGACAGTCCGGGAGTGTCCAGCCAGGACAGACCACTTGGGCGGGTCCTTCGGGTTGACGGCCAGTGAGCGCGCGGTCTGGATGAGGCCGGCAGAGCTTTCCAGCATGGTCTTGGCCGAGGCGACGATGGGCTCCATGGCTCTGCGGCCCTGGCAGGAAAGGGGAGAGGGAGGTGGTCATTGCTCAAGGGTCCCCCTCCCTTAAAGAAAGCCATTCTTGGCACCCCAAGGGCTGGGTGAGACGTGTGGCAGCGGCTCCTTTCCCCCTCTGTCCGATTCCAGGGATGTACATACCTCTGGGCTGATCTGAGCCGGGACGGTGGCAAACTCGGGGTTGGCGGCAAAGGCGGTCAGGTTGTCCACGGCCTCGATGAGGGGAGCCGTGGCTTCGCGGCAGCGTTCCCGGTTCTCTGGGGTGAACGCCCCGTCCAGGGCCTGAGGGGAACACAACGGTCAGCCTCCCCTCCTTGGGGGAGAGAAGCCCACCCCCAGGGGAAAAAGCAGGGGACCCCCTCCTGCCTCATCTGGCTTCATGAGGCAGAGCAGACCCCCTCCAAAGGGGAGAAATACACAACTTTATGGCTGGAAAGAGGTCCTGGAAGCAGGTGTCCAACCTCTGGCTGGCTAGATGTTGTGGGACTCCAGTTCCCATCAGCCTCAACCACTGGCTTTACCTCTGGAGCTGACAGAGAACCACAGGGGGACACCTGCCTTTGACTGAGCACCTGATCCCCTCCAGCCCTGGCAGGTTGGGCATCCACAGCCTCCCACATATTCCAGGACTACAATTCCCATCAGTTCCAGATAACAATGGTAAAGGGCATTGGAGGCTATCATCTGGGAGTGATGACCGGAGGAGCTGTGTTTGGCTCTTTGCATCCTACAACCAATGGATTCTCCTTTTGGAGAGTGGCCATTTATTCCACTTCTGTTTGCCCCACCTATAGTGTTGCCCCTATGATGCCCTTTCCCCTGCCCTAAACTGAAAGCCGTACCCCACTGTTTACCCTTCTTGGTCTCCTCTCACTCACACATTTTCTATTCCTACCTCACCCAGGGTTTTATCATTTTATCTCATCCATTTGGCCTGCCCTTCCTGTCTGATTTCATATTGTGTTAATTTTGCTTTATTGTTTTGTTTTGCTACTGTAATTATTTTCTGATCTAAGTTTTGTTTTTTTGCATTCCGTATTTTATTATGTTGTACTGTATTTTTTGAGTTTGGTCTCATATTAGCCGCCACGAGTCCCCATTGGGGAGATGGTGGCGGGGTATAAATAAAGATGATGATGATGATTATGATGATGATGATTATTATTTAATGTATTGTCGAAGGCTTACATGGCTGGAATCACTGGGCTGTTGTAGGTTTTTCGGGCTATATGGCCATGTTCTAGAAGCATTCTCTCCTGATGTTTCGCCTGCATCTATGGCAAGCATCCTCACAAGACCTCACAACCTCTGAGGATGTTTGCCATAGATGCAGGCGAAACATCAGGAGAGAATGCTTCTAGAAAATGGCCATATAGCCCAAAAAAATCTACAACAACCCAGCAATTTTCCTTAATTATCTCTGTCTTCAGCTAGATCCCTTTCCATGGCCAACAGCTGGCCCCACGAGCCAGAGAAGCCTTCACTGATGTCACATGGCCATATTGGGGGATAGGGGGTGGAGACATGGAGCTTCAGTGGCTTCTGGCAAATGACATATATACTGGGCTAACATCGGGTTTTGCGTTGCTAAAGTCCCCTTTTTAGTTCTCCTGTTTTGTAGGCTGCGCTTGCTCACAGCCAGAGGGGGGGGGGGGGTAACTGGGGGAATGGGGGGGGGTACACCATTGACATGAACAGGAGAAATCCTCCTCATCCATCCCTGCCAGCAAAAAGGAACTGGTTTCCCGATCCCATCTGCAAGTGCCTAAGGGCTATTGGGCAACAGGTTCAAACCTCAGCGTTGCAGACTGGCGAGCCCCCTTGATAAGGGCCACCCACCACCAGACTGAACGCGAGTGAAGGGAGAGCGGTACCTTGATGGTCTTGACGAGGTTCGCGGTGCTGTTGGCCACTTCCTTGGCCGACTGGACGAACTGGCGCTTGGCCACCGGGTTGGCCGTGCGGGAGGAGGCCAGGCGGCAGGTGTTGCAGAGGGCGGACGTGTGCTTGGCCACGATGGTGGCTGCCGACAGGACCTGCGGGGACAACCAAGGCTCGCTCATCTCAGCCCTTTGTACCCTTGGCCCGTCCAGGCAGAAGGACGCAAGGGCACTCTTCCTTCCTTCCTTCCTTCCTTCCTTCCTTCCTTCCTTCCTTCTTCCTACCTTCCCTTCGAGGAGCCATTTCCCTGCTTCTGCTTCCAAGGCAGAGCCACCAGACCCTATGGCACCTCTCTCTTGGGCTTTGGGGTGGGGGCTTGGGGTGTCCCACTTCCCAAAAGATCCCTTGCAGGAATTTCAGGAGAGGCTTTGCTTTGCCTGCCCCCCCCCCCCCCCCAAGTCCCACCTGCTCACCAACTGGCCACCTGCCCTTCTGCTCAGTGGCTCACGTTAACGGTCCCTTACCTGGGACTGAGTGCAGGCCGGGTCGATGAGGTTCTGGCAGGCCATCTGGATGGCGTGGTTGGCACGAGCAAACTGGGTGGGGTCCACCAAGCCTTGCTGCCCTTCCTGGCTGTTGGGATCGGAGACGCCGACCAAGTAGGCTGCCTAGGAGCAAAGTTAGGCCGGAGGAGGAGAGGTCAGAGCAGAGAACGGAAGGGAACTGAGCGGGAAAGGGATTCTGTGACACTGCCCCTGTTGGGATTCAACCCCACACTGACCAAGTCTCAAGTCCTCCATGAGGGACAGTTTAGTTAGCTTAGTACAGACTAAGGGTTTCCCTTCCCTCATGTCTCCTGTATGACAGTTGGGAATGTATCTGATTTCTGTATTTTGCTGTATTATATCTTCAGGCTTGGCCTTATGTTGGCTGCCCCGAGTCCCCTTTGGGGAGATGGTGGAGGAGTATAAATAAAGTTTATTTATTTATTTATTATTCTCCTCTCTCTGTTTCTGCTCTCATTCTGATTGGTAGTTTAGAATGGATCCTTTTCTACTACAAGCTTTTGAATCTGCCTTCTGCTTTCCTACACTTTAGTGTGGAGAACAAAGGAGAGTATGTGCTGTGTGCTTTGAGATCTTTCTCTGCTCGTGTGTCGGAAGAGATGTAGTGATTGAGTTTTCCCTCTCTTGAAACCTTAAAAGAGATGGGCGTTAGAGTAGGCCTCAGGCCCAGTTCTTTACTATGAAGAATTGTAGTTAGTTTTTGTGCCGTCACACCCAGACACTATAAAAAGTTAAAATAAAGATGTGCTTTTTTCTTTATCCGGGTGAACTGCAAGTGCCTTACTTAGAAGCTTAGGATTCTCAGCAACTGAGGCCACTCCAGATTTGAACATCAAACAGAACATTTATTTTACAAAGTCCTTGACAGACTTGGCACAGCTTGATGAAGTTACAAACACAAACAGTCAACTTGTGAAATTATATAGATGTTCTTTCCTTCCTTTTTCCTTCAGCTACTGAGTTAACTTCCCCCCAAATGATAGAAAAATCCTGGGATTCTTTACCCTAACCCTGAGCTGCTATCTCTTAGAAAGAGCAGATCTTCCCCTATCCAAGCTCAAGGTTAGTTTGGGGATGAAGTAATAGACCCTCTCCCAATGGCAGAGAAATCCTGAGATATTCTCTGCCCCAGCGCTGAGCTGCTATCTTTAGACAGAGTAGGTCTTCCCCTATCTGAGCTCAGCACCGGTTTCAAAGGCAAGAGGGTAACCGTACTCACGATGGCCTGTCCAAGCTGTCTAGCTTGGCCACCAGCACATCTGAGGCTTTTTCTAAACTGAAGAAAGCAGGAGAGCTTCTCCAAAATGGAGATCTCATCCCCAGGAAAAAGGGCGGTCTCTGGACCAAAGAGATACTTTTTTAAACCAACAACAGCAAAAGGCTTTTGCAGGCTGGCTTTAAGCCCCTGTTAATAGTTAACTTTCAGGGTGCTGCTGAGACTGTAGCAACCCTGGGAGAAATGCAAAAGGAAGGTATTTCATGCAACTAAGGGGCAATGCAAACCAAGCTCCTGGAAGACGGAACAGTTCTTATTATTGTAAATATATCCTTTGTGATTTTTTAAAGATTGGACTTTGCACCTTTGCCTCCTAAGCTCTGGGTTCTTTACAGCCACATCACACGGCACTTCACGCTCTGATCGCTAATGAACTGAATGCTCAACTTTTGTATCCTGTTTGTTTTTGGATGCTCTGCTGTATATTTTGGGGTAGTTTTTCCTAACAGCCTCTTGGTCACATTCCTCCTGCAAGGGGCACCAAACACAACACAGCACAGCACGTGGGGGACAGGAAGGAGTCGTGCCCTTCCCGCACTTCCTTACCTGGGCAGCGGCTTCGGTGAAACCGCAGAGGGCTTTGGAGGCAGTGCTGATGGACTCGCCAAACTCGGGCAGCTTGCTGTTCTTGGCATTCTGGGAAATGCCCGCCATGGCCTCCCCCAGGACCTGCAGGAGGAAGAAAGGGCATCAGCTGGCCTGCCGTGGGGTATGGTTAAAGGCCACTTATGCAAACGCATTCCAAGGTGATGAATTCCATGCAAAAGCCAGGGCAGGACATCCCCTGCAAGGATCACCGCAATGGCAGCAAACACAGCTGCTTTGTGTGTGACAACCTGGCAACTGGCGGTCTGCCTTCACAAAGGGACCCTCACCCTCAACAGGGAGTTCTTTCATGGTTTGGTCTCAGCAAGGGGAAAGTCTAACTATCTGGTTACAGTCTCATACTGATTTTGGTTTAACTCAGGTATCCAACCTCTCAGTTTACAACACCTGGTGCTACAAAAAGTGTTCCAGAGTCCAGGACGTTTGGCCAGACAGAGCCCAACTTCCATTTCTCCCCCAAGGCAACCTTCCGACACACCTGGGACCCTCTTGTGACTTGGGAGAGCTCCCTCTGGATCCCCACCCTGCCCCTGCCCTGAAGAGGGGGGTCTCAATCCAGAAGGACCCCAGGCAAAGCAAAAGACACAAATAACCCTGTCCTGGCCAAGCCAGAGCCCAACTTCAATTTCTCCCCCAAGGCAACCTTCCGCCACATCTGGGACCTTCTTGTGACTTGGGAGAGCTCCCTTTGGACCCCCGCCTTGCCCCTGCCCTGAGGAGGGGGGTCTCCATCCAGCAGGACCCCAGGCAAAGCAAGAGACACAAACAACCCAGCCTTAAGGGCCACCCAAGAGACAAGGAGGTGCCCCTCCAACACGCACTCACCTTGGAGTTCTCCATGACACTGTCCAGGCAGTTGAAGTAGGACATGTCATTGACCGCCTGAGTGGGGTTCTCCAGAAGCTCCCGCACAGTCTGGAGGGCAGCAGGGAAGGAAAGAGAGGGGTCAGCGGACCAAAACCACACCCTGCTGCTGAGGTCCCCTTAGTCTCACCTCCCCCCAGCCAACCTGGGCAAATGTAGCCCATCCCACCCACATCACCTCCAGCTCCCTCAGGGCGTTGTCACACTCCTTCTGTCCTGGCGCTTGCTGAGTGCACATGGTGATTAACTGGTTGATGCTGTCCGTCACTGCGCTGCAATGGTAGTGGGCACCGCGTGAGTCCCCTCTGGGCAGAATGGCTGGATAGGTTTCTCAAGCCAGTGAAGCTTAGCCATTCTCCTCCCTCCACAAAAAAGGGCTTAGGAGAGACCCCACAACTCTGGCCCACCCCACATTCCAGCAGAGTACTCTACCGAGCAGCGGCCGCCAGTTGGTTTTTGAGGTTGGGGGCAGCAGGGTCAGCCGAGAGGGCCTTGGCGGCCAGCAGGAGCTTGCTGGATGACATGGAGATGCTCTTCAGGTTGGAGACCACCTGGGCCTGGGCCTCCTTGGACTGTGGCGGGGGAGAAGAGGGTGGATCAAATGGTCATGCACTGGAGCTGGTTGGGACATTTGCCCACTGGTACCCCCACCCCACATGCTTAAACCAAACATCCCCATCACCCCCACTGACCGCAGCTTCACGGTCACTGGTTAACCATACCCAAGAGGACTACTCAAGGAGGAGAAGTTCTCACCGGGGACTGGCCGGCCATCTCCACGCCAGCCTGAAGGAACTCATTGAAGTCTTGGCCAAACTTGCCGGAAGCTTTGCCCAGGTCCTGGGCGGTGCCTCTTGAGGCCTGCACCAGCTCATTGGCGGACTGGTTGAGACCGGCTGCGGCCTGGTTCAAGTGGCTCTGGGCCTCCTGGAAGTTCTTGGCACTTGGTGGAAACTGGGGCAGATGAGGGAGAAGAGGATGGAAAAAGGGGATAAGAGACTCAGCAATGGTTTTGGGGTGAAGCAGCTCACCATACCTTAGAATAGATGACAATGGCAAGAAGTGGTCACATCCTGGGCTGCTGACTGCCAGGACTTGCACTGCAGGAATCATGGCAAAGATGGCAATACCAGGCACCTGCATCACCACCCCAAACACAACATCCCCACCAAGATACACCCACCTCAACCAGAACCTGCAATGAAACTATGACCAACACCCCGGCAGCCTGGAACTAAGGCTAAACTCAGCTGGACTTTTCAGGGGAGGAGGACACAGAGGGCCTTGGTGGCTTTGGTGGGTTGGATGGACGCCCTGAACCACAAACTCAGCCACTGCCCAGTTCTCTAGAAACTAAACACAGTCCAGCCCAGTCAGTTGTCCAAGAGAAAACCCACTGTATGATACCAGGGAGGGCTAGAAGGCCTTGGCAGAAATGCTTGTGGGGAGCCCTGCTAATTAAACGGTTCCGGCCCAAGATACCTAACTAACCGCCTCTCGGCCTATGAGCCCACGAGGACTTTGAGATCTTCCGGGGAGGCCCTGCTCTCGATCCCGCCTGCGTCACAAGCATGGCTGGCGGGGACGAGAGATAGGGCCTTCTTGGTGGTGGCTCCTCGGCTGTGGAACACCCTTCCCGTAGACATCAGGCTAGCCCCCTCCCTGTTGATTTTCCGCAGGAAGCTGAAGACCTGGTTGTTTAAGAAGGCTTTTGAATAGAAGTGCAATGACTGGTAACCTGACCATAGGAATGGAATAACGGAAATGGTATCGGATTGTGAATTTGATGATGAGACGACTCGGAATGGCATTGTAGTAAGGTTGGTGTTTTGATGAGATGTTTTGATAATTATGTATTGTGGATTATTTTAATTGTTGTTGTATCTTGCACCCGTTTTTCTATGTTTTACACCGCAATGAGTCGCCAGTAGGCTGAGAATTGCGGTATATAAGCGTAGTAAATAAATAAATAAATAATTAGAGTCCTGGACAAGACCGCCTCCAGGAACCGAACCCAGAGAAAGGGCAGCCTCCTGCATTCCAAGGGACAACCGCTCAAGGTCTGCAGGAGTTCGCCTGCGACTGAAAAGGAAGACATGCAGGGTTGGGGGTGTTTGACTTTCCACCATTCCTCTCTGGCCCAAGAGAGAACAGATCTTCCTCTCTGGCCAAAGATCTGCCCCCCCCCCCCCCCCCATCCTGTTCCAGCATCCCTTTGTTGATGCACTGGACCCCAATATCTCTAGTCTCTTTTATTTCCCAATCAAAGACTAGAAGCAAGGCGATTAATTAATTAATTAATTAATAACATTTATATGCTGCCCTTCTCACCCCAAAAGGGGGCTCAGACTGGCTTGCAAGATATATTTATACATATTATATATTATACTATTAGCATAGCACGATATCAGTATTATACATTACAATATTGTACTATACCATTACATTGTAATATTAGTAGTAATATTACATGTAATATTAAATATATAATTATAATTTCATATTATTAGTATTATATTGTATTACATTATAATATTATAAATATTATATGTTGTTGTTCATTCGTTCAGTCGTCTCCGACTCTTCGTGACCTCATGGACCAGCCTACGCCAGAGCTCCCTGTCGGCCGTTACCACCCCCAGCTCCCTCACGGTCAGTCCAGTCACTTCAAGGATGCCATCCATCCATCTTGCCCTTGGTCGGCCCCTCTTCCTTTTGCCTTCCACTTTCCCCAGCATCATTCCCTTCTCTAGGCTTTGCTGTCTCCTCATGATGTGACCAAAGTACTTCAACTTTGTCTCTAGTATCCTTCCCTCCAATGAGCAGTCGGGCTTTATTTCCTGGAGGATGGACTGGTTGGATCTTCTCGCAGTCCAAGGCACTCTCAGCACTTTCCTCCAACACCACAGCTCAAAAGCAT